>JAKCPB010001172.1:0-137987 GCA_021442155.1 Cymbidium sinense | reverse complement strand
CCTATACCCTAAACACTAAACCTAAACCCTAAAAACCCTAAAGCCTAACCCTAACCCTAAACTCTAAAACCTACAACTATAAACCTTAAACCTAAAATCTAAACCCTAAACCCTAAACCCTAAGAATGGGAATAAACTGATAAAGAAATCATCAACTCAAAGCTGCCATATCTGTGGAGGGAGAGGGTGGTTATCACAATGTTGGTGGGGGATCTAGAGGTGTTGGTGGATATGGAGGTGGTGGTCAGAGAAGTGGTGATTATGGAGGTGGGAGAAGTGGCAGAGGTTACATCCATGGTGGTGGCGGAGGGAGAGATCGGATATGATGGCGTGATCCCATTACTCGAGTGGCGGGTGGTTTGAGAACTAGAGAAACCAAGAATGTGATCTGATCTCACATAGAACAATGTATTTATAAGAGATGATTTTCCTATCTAGGGTTTTGATTTGCTCTATGGGTGCTCATTTTTATCTATGATATCGCTTGTGTTTTAGAAAACTGGGTGCTACTGATGAAATCAAAAGAAGAAATGTTAAATATGAATTTGTTCTTTGTTAAAAAACTTAAAACCTAAACTAAAAAAACTTAAATAAACTTAAAACCTAAACCCTATACCCTAAACCCTAAAACCTAAAACCCTAAAAAACCATAAACCCTAAAACCATAAACCCTAAACCCTAAAACCTACAACCCTAAACCCTAAACCCTAAACCCTAAACCACAAACCCTAAACACTAAACCCTAAACTAACCCTAAAACTTGAACCCTAAACTAACCCAAAACCTTGAATAAATATGTCATTAGGAGTATAGCTAAAGAATGACATAATCTAACATAGTTATGGTAGCTAAAGAAAATGTCTTCAAGAGACTTTCCCTTGACTATTAGAAATTTGAATACCCAAAACCCTAACCCTAAAACATATTATAATACCATATGTTATAGTATAATGTAGCATCATATATTTGAGCATCTAGTGATGTGCTTTTTTATGTTATAAGATGTTTTAAAATGTTTAGTATATTATGGTATATAGTCTATATTAATATAAATCATAAAAATATTGATTTAATAAATTAGATGATGAAATTTGTTAAATTTGAAGTGGGAATTAGGTTGTACTACCAAAGGTGTGCTATTCCACTTGTAGTCAAAAAAGTAAGATTTTATGTTCAAAATAAATATTATATGTTGTAGTATAGTATAACATCATATATCATAATATATTGTTCTGCACATTTTTAATTCTTTTAGTATTTTACAATCATGCAGTCGAGCCTACACTAACATTATTTATAAATATGTTGATTTAGACTTTAAAATGGTGGAATTTGGCCAAATTCATAATAGGTAGAGCATGGCATCATAATATATTGTTTCAATTTAAAATATGTAAGTGATATGATTAAAATAAATAGTTTTTTATTATTTAGACTAATTTTATGATTTTTTTATCTTAAGTAATCCCTTATGATGTGATATGCAATATATATAATATGATATGTTATAGTGTATTATAATATAAGATGCCATAACATAGTGTAGCATCATGCATTATAGCATACTATTGTATTACTACTTGTTTAACATATTTTAGTTTGTTATAGTATGAGGTAGAAGCGTTTGTATTTGTATAATTCATAAATATATTGATTTATAGGCTCAGATATGGGATTTGGCCAAATTTAAGGTAAGCTTTAGGGACCATCATTGGGGTTGTGCTATGGTGTGTCATTTAATGAAAAGAATGCAATTTTACATTGAAAATAAATATTCATTTTCAACCAAATTTTATAAAAATTTTGCTTAATGTGATTCATTTTAAGATGTAATGTAAGATAATATATTATATGAAAGCATATTAAAATATAATGTACATAACAATATAACTTCACATATATATGAATGTGGTCATGTGTTACTAAATGTTATTGTACAATTTAGTATGTTTTACTTTTGTTATAATACATTGGGTCAAATCTTACAAAAATGTTAATTTGAAGGTTGAGATGGAAGAATTTGGCCAAATTCACAGCACACACCAAGAAGAAACACAAAAATTATACTATTTTGTACCATTTCTAATAGAAAAATAACAATTTTACATCTAAACTGAACATTATTCATATTTTGAGAAAATTTTGTTATTTGTTCCTTTTAAGTGATTCTAATGAGGTGTAATGTTAGACAATATATTATATTATAGCAAATTGTAATATAACATCATATATTATAATATAATATAGTGTGTTAATTCACACTATAATATGTTTAGCATGATATTGTATAGTTAGTTTGAGCTTGCACCATCACAAATCATAAAATGTTGATTACAATGTTAAGATGATGTAATTTGAATGATACATTGTTAGGCTTTTGGTGAAGTATTAAAGGTGTGCATAAGAGAAGAAATAAGATTTGATGAGAATTCCATGTCAAGACATGGAGGGAGATCTAGGGATCACACATGCATTGGACATGACATGTGAGGGTCTATGTCGAAGAAGAAGAAAAATGCTTGGAATAAGGTATGAATTTGATTTGATTATATGATTTATGGAAAGAAGATCCAGGGATAAGAATCTATAATCCATGGGGATTAAGATCAAATCGACTTTAATTTTTTTTGTTTTAATGATGTGGAGGCATATAGATATATGGGCTCAAGTGTTTGGATCGTATATGAACCTTCCACTAGGGAAGCAAAGCAATCTGGGATAAGGATTTGAGTTTGATTTCATAGATTTGTTTGGGGATGTGTCTGCTGGGAATAAGAGTTTGGTTGGATTTCTTTGATTTAGAATCTATGGGGGGGAGTTGTTTTAATTTGGCTCCATTAGGGAGGTTGGTTTTCAATTTGATTTTTTTGTTTAACTTGTTTATATATGATTTAGGGCTCCACTGAGGGGATGGGTGTGATTTAACTCCACTTGGAAAAATTAGAATGGGTTTAATTTAATATGAGTTAATGTATGGACCTTGTCGGTGCATGGACCCAGAGAAGGGCTATGTTGACCTACCTCAAGTTTATAAATCCAAAAGAATAGTCTACTAGCTGTGGTAGAACTAGCCAACCTAAAGGGATACCTTTTGGTGTGCAATGGTTGTACAAGAAAGAAGGCATAACAGACTTACATCTTCCAAAGAGAGGAACAATTGCTGGGGTGACTTGTTGGTTGCAAAATAAATCAAACCTGACCTAAGGCGACTACTGAGTGAATGCTGCTGGGGACTTATGTCAACTCAAAAGTAGTCAAGATTAATTTTATCTTAATTTCATGTGATTTGATATGGTTTGTTTGGTTTAGTTTGATTTGAATTGAGGCATATCCAGGGATGTGAGCTCCAAATTTGAAAGATTTAATTTATGGACCATGTGCGATGGACCCACCGAGAGGGGCTATATCGGACTTATCCTATCTTAGATTTACAAATCCAAAGAGAGTCTACCGGTCATGGGTAGAGCTAGCCAACCTGGGTTTCTTTTGTGCAATCTATGCTGAAGAAGACATAGACTTACATCTTCTAAAGTAGGAACAACCAGTGACCTTGCTAGCATAACAAATCAACCCTAGACTTCTAAGTGAATTCCACTGGACTTATATCAACTCTAGAGTAGTAAGTGATTCTATAGGAGTTTTCGACACTCCAAAAGTTAGATATTTGCTTGGGAAATGGTACCAGAGGTGTCCTCCTAATCCACAAGTGAATATATATTTTGTTTATATGTGTGGATGTTGGTGCAAGGGACCACACCGAAGGGCTATGTCGCCTTGACCTATCTCGACGACCAAGGGAGAATCTACACATCCACAGGATGGAACCATATGGGTGGTTACTAGGAAAGGGGAACTATCCAATCTGATAGTAACCTGGGTAATGTCTAAATGGGGTTAAAAATGATGTGATCCAAATATAGCGCCCATAGGGGAGGTGCTACTAGGGGCATTATCCTAAGCCTAAAAAGAAAGCCTATAGGTGCCAACTCAAGAAAGAATAGCACTTACAACTTCCATGAGTGGTGTATCCTAAGGTGCGAGAACAAACCAACTTATGGTGTATCTGTCAGCATGAGTGGTGTATCCATCAGCATAGTGAGAACCAACAAACCAAAAGCTCGGTGTAATGATCAACCTAGAAAGAAAGCATGTAGCTTACAACTTTCCAAGTGAATTGATCGGGATAGTCATCCGATGGGATAGATGTTATCTAACCTAGAGCGACTACTAAGAGGGGAGCCCTGAGGAAGGACTAGACCTAGACTTGAAGTGGTCAAGAGGGAAGGAGTAGCTACGGACTTATCATAAACCTTAAATATACTCAATCAATTAGTGCATGAAGGTTAATCCAAGAAGAAAGCATAGCAGACTCACATCCTGTTAAATGAAGCCAACATGAGGTAGCTTACCAGCCACACAATAAGTCTTACCAAACTAACAAGGCACTCATCGATGTGCAGTGGCTATGTAAAAAAAGAAAGCATAGTAGACTTACATCCTCCAAAGCAAGAAGACCACTGAGGTGACACACTAGGGTAGAGCCCACCCAGAGCAAAGCTGAGTTAGTGCTATGTTATCTCAACTCTGAGTAGCCCAAAGCAACATATATATGTTTGTTTTATATACTTTTTGTGTAGTTCATGTTTTGATATGTCAATGAAGGATAGGAGGCTTCTTGGGATCCTTACACCTACCCTAAACATATCATGGCAGCTTCGCAAACAAGAATACTTTCAACATGGAAGAGATTGAATTCAAAATGGAATTTTCATTGATGATAATTATTTTCAAACATGATTTATAATATTTTTTAAGTAGAGCCCATTGATTGGAAGCATTGGGCACTCTCTCTTATGATTAATAAGATGATAAGATCTTGCTTGGTAAGCCTTCTCTATGGCAAAAGGTCCTTCCCAAGTGGGTTCAAACTTTCCTCTCATCTTACGATGGCAACAATCAGTCTCCTTAGAACTAAAATAAACTCTCATACTTGAAAAGCTCTAGGACGTACCAACTTGTTGTTAGCTTGAATAATTTTAGCTTTGTACAACTCAAGGTTTTGGCATGCCTATAGGCATCTCTCCTCCAAACCTTCAAGCTCTTCTAATTGCAACTTGAATTCTAGTCTTTTGTGATCTTGCTACCCATAGCTATCCTTAGTGATGGGAGTTGGACTTCTAATGGTAGAATGGCTTGGACCCATACACTAAGGAGAAAAGAGTAAAGTGAGTTGGAGTTCTATATGGTGTGGTAGGCCCACAAGGCTTCAACTAACTACTCATGCCATTATCTTGTTATTGTTGAGAGTGTCTTATTTCATATTTGGATGAGAGTTTTATTGAAGGCTTCGCCATTGCCCTAGTGTAGTTGATGGTAGAATATCTCCAATCTATGTTGTGTCCCAGAAAAGTTATTGATTTTGATGCTCTTGAATGCAATACCATTATCAAATAATTCATCGAGACACTCAAACCTATATACATTATGGATCTTAAAAAATTGGAGCACATGTTGGGTTGTGACCTGTCTGAGTAGAATCACCTTCATCCATTTGGAAAAGTAGTTAGTAGTAGTTAAGATGAACCGATGACCCTTGGAAGAAGGAGAATCAATTGGACCTACTATGTTGGTACCCCAACACTCGAATGGCAATGAGGTCAATGTAGGATGTAGAATGTTGGGTGGTTAGTGTGGGACCAGATTGCATGTTTGACTTTGGTGGCCTAGCCTAGCCGTATACATACAATCTTTGATCATCGATGGCTAGTAGTATCCTTGTCTCTTGATCTTGGCTATCATCTTTGGACCAGATTGGTTGGCTCCACATAATCATGAGTGTACCTCGGTCACGATCTTACAGGCTTCATACTAGTCTAAACAACGTAACCACATATGATCGAAAGACTGCCTGTATAAGGAACCATCCACAAGAGCATAGGAAAGTGCTCTACTTCATCTGATGGGCTTGGGACTTCTCTTGAGGTAGTTTTCATTTATTTAGGTAATCCATGAATGGTTTCCTCCAATCTAACTCCTCCCCTTCGAATGGAAACCTCCCATTCAAAAGAGTACTTTTGATGTGTTTAATATCAATAAGGGATAAAACTTGTCTATTTTGGACCTTTATTGATATGGACTCATCCTCGACATGCCAACTCCTTGGCAAGCTTGTTAAAGCACTATGACATTCTCTCCTGGGGAATCTTATAAATTGGAACCTCTAGAATTTTGGCCAACAACTCCATGGTGTACTTATGGTAGTGATGGAGCTTGCTTTATAACCTTATAGGACCCAGCGATTTGGTTGATAATAAGCTGAGAATCCTTGAAGATGTTGATGTTCTTGATGCTTAGAGTAATGACTAACTTTAGACTGGCAATCAGAGCCTCATATTCAGCTTCATTATTGATGCAAGGATAATATGAGAATCTCATCACATCGCGTCCGAGTTAAGAGAACTATTCCTACCCTTTTATCCTAGAAATGTAAATTATGGTTCTCCTCTTTGAGAGGAAGCCGCACCATCAAATTACATCTCCTAGCAATGAATGCTAGTATCCCCTAAGTTCATGATTTGTTCATCAGGGAGACCATCACTAAGCGGAGAGTCAACAAGAAGTGGGTGTGCTGCTAAGAAATCTGCTAGCACTTGTCCTTTCACCACAGGGGTATGAAGGTAATGAGATCAGTGGATACATGTGTCATGAGATACATAGTGGATTGATCCTAGAGATTAAGTTTACTTTATGAGGAAGCATGTAGTGTTAGCTTTTGGGATGCAAAGATTAAAGCTAGGCAATGCTTCTCAATGAGTGGGATGATTAGCCTCGAGGGATTAGATGATGAGGTAGTAGTAGTGCATTTTTCTTCCCTTCATTGGCTTGGGCCAATAAAGCACCAAGAGAGTCGTCTAACATAGCAGTGTAAAGTATGAGCATCTTAAAATAGGGGCTGCTAGAATCGGTAGTGTCATTAGGTAATGCTTGATGTCTTCGAAGGCATGCTCACACTTGTCATCCCACTTGAACTTGGCATCCTTTTTGACAAGTATTGAGAATGGTTTTCATTTTCTTGATAGGTTGGATATAAAGCATCTTAGATATGCCAACCACCCTTAGAATGATTTGAGTTGAGTTAAACTTTTACAGGGTAGAATTTCTAATATCGCCTTGATCTTCTCCAGATCAATTTTGATTCCTTAGTGTCGGACAACAAACCCAAAGAAAAACCCTAAAACTACTTTAAATGCACACTTTAGGTTAAATTATCTTAACTATTTGAAAACTACACTCAAGTCAAAGAGATGGTCTTCCTTTTCTCTACTTTTGACCATGAGATCATTGACATAGCACTCGACTTGATGATGAATAAGGTCATCAAGATTCAAGTCATAGTTTGCTGGTATGTAGCACCAACATTTTTAAGGTTGAAAGGCATGATATTATAATAATAAATTTTGATTGGGGTTCTAAAAGTAGTGTTTCTTTCATCTTCAGGGGCCATCTTTATTTGGTTATATCTAGATGAGCCATCCATGAAAGAGAAGACTGCATGAGATGAGGCAATGTCCACCATCAGCTTGGGGATTGGTAGTGGAAATTCATCTTTTGTACATGCCTTCTTTAAGTCCCTAAAATTGACATATGTGAATTTGGCCATTATTTTTCTTAAATGGGATAACCATGTAGATTATGATGATATTTAACTTATAAATGTCTATTAATGTCTAATGATGATGATCAACGTAGGGTATTTTTCTTCCATGAAGCATGATCGATCAATTTCTTAACTTCATAAATGTCTATTATTCTATGTCTAATCTCATGC
Organism: Cymbidium sinense; assembly: GCA_021442155.1. Lineage (NCBI taxonomy): Eukaryota > Viridiplantae > Streptophyta > Magnoliopsida > Asparagales > Orchidaceae > Cymbidium > Cymbidium sinense. The sequence goes on along the minus strand of JAKCPB010001172.1, from coordinate 130,159 downwards.
ATCTAGGAGCTTGCATGATAGGGTTAGCAGTAGGCTCTATTGCTAGTTTATGGACCGCTACATCCAAAGCCAATCTAGGCATCTCTTCATAACACCATCCAAAGAAGTCTTTAAACTTAGTCAATAGCCTAACTAAGTCATTGGTTTCAATTTCATTCAATAAAGAACTGATGTGGGCATGGATCTTCTTCGCCTTCTAAGTTGATTTCCTTGAGCTCATGGTTGAATTGATCTCTTCTTCAAACTCGGGTGCATCTTAGACTTCAAAATCATTTGGATCATCTAAAGTTTCTAAGCACAACCTCATATGAGTTAATGTGATTTGAAAAGAACTATCGATTCCAAATGATTGGTAATGACTAAGCGGATCGCCATCATCACCGGACCCACTGCATCAATCTAGTCCCATCTTGATTGAGAGCTTTTGTATTTGTTCTTCCATATTCTTCAAAGTAGTATGACCTATTCTTTGACCAAGTATGTGGATTAACCCTTTCTTTGCTAAATTATGAACACAAAGCAAGTACCAATCAAAAGGTAATTCTATTAAATCTTTATATGAATCATCCTCAAGTTCTACATCAACTTCTTGACTTGAGGATGATGCTCTAAAGAACCTGAGTCTTCACACTTGTGGATGACTTAGGAGCTTCCTTAACTACCAAGCCCTCAACTTTTAAAGAAAAGTGGGGTCAGAGCTAAAGTTCAACCGATGCCTAACTATTTTGACATATAGACTTGGATACATTTTGCTTTGCTTTGGAGCCCGGTCATGCTATCTGCTCAAGTGTCACCTCCAAGGGAATCTACTTGAAGAGGTGTCGCTAACCATATAAGACTCACCTTATGAACTAGATTCTAAGTCTATATGGATAGCAAGTGTACTCGGTAGTGGACATACCTTTTATTTAATAAGGAGATTTTCCACCCTGACCTCTAAACTGGCCTCTTCCTCTGCTTGGTGGAGGTCAGGTCGTCCTACCCATATGTTCAAATGGTGTAATAAACTGTGGGTGGAATCTAATGTCAAGCTCCACTTCCTCCTCCAAGTCTATTTTGCTCTCTTTATTTTCTTTTCATTTTCTTTTCTTCTTTTTTCTTTTTTTTCTTTCTTTATCATTTTCTTTTTCTTTTATTTTTAAACCAAGTTTGAGAATAGACTTGTGATTTTGAGGGAGGTAGTAAGTCGCATCCTCATATATGCGACCTCGTGAACTATAAATGACTTGAGATCTTTTAACACAAGATGATCCCACCTCTCACAAACTTCATACATGTAGAAGGAATGAAACTATGTTGTTCTCATGTATCTATGGTCTCCCAAGCAAAAGCATTGAAAGATGTATCCAAGTATATAATGTGAAACTTTTTTCTTCCAATCATCTATCTCCAAGGGCAATACTATAGAGCCTAAGGCCTTTGACCACACTTTGGAGTGATTCAATCTTCCCATCTTAGACTTAGAGTCTTCTAGACACTAAGACTTATCTAGTCATAAGACACTTCTAACAATTAAGTAAACACTTAACCTAAGCCAAAAGACTTAGAAGGGTTAACTATAGGATTAGGTTATGCCTTAGGGATTAGGATAATCCACCTACCCTACAACCCAAATCCAATCCATGTTCACCTTCTCAAACCAAACCTCAAGTTCAATTCAAACATAAAATCCAAATCTAAATCTAAACCCAAATTCCAAAACCAAATGATTGAAGCCCATGATCAAATTCAAACTTGAAACCCTTCCTAAGCCATATGACATATCCCATGGGCTTAGCCAAATCTAAATCCAAAATCAATTGATTTTATCATAATAAATTTATATCTTCAATCATCATCCTAAATATAAATCAAATCTACAATGAAATGATCAAAACTAAATCAAACTAAATCAAAACCCTTCTAAGCCATATGACCTATCCCATGGAAGCCAAATAATAATCCAAATCATGTCAAACTCAATTGATTTCTCACAAATCAATCATATTTTCAATCATCTTCACAAATTTAATTGAAATATACATTTAAATCATCAAAACTAAATCAAACCAAATCAAAATCCAAACTTACATGACCCAACTCCATGGACTTAGCCAAATTACTTAATTCCAAAAGCCAAATTCAATTGATTTTCTCATGAATCAATCATACCTTCAATCATATTCACAAATAAAAAATAAAATCTATAATCATCAAGCCAAACCAAAATCAACCCAAGTCAAATCCAACTATTATTCTTGAAATATTCAAATGAACCAAAACCCATTTGAACCCAACCCAATTGCAATTGAATTTATATATCAATCCCAAATCCATATATAAACTCAACTACACCAAAGTTCACCCAAAATAAAGCCAACTAAACCCAATTGGTCCACTTGACCAAAAGTGGCAAATTTGACCTATTTCCTACTCAAATTGGATTGAACCAAACCTCCCATCATGATTGTTGATCACCCTAGGTTGATCAATTTTCATAAATTGGATCAAACCAAGTCAACTTGTTCATTTGACCAAGTTAACCCCTTAACCCATATGAACCCACACTAGCCAAATTGCAACCTAAGCTAAATCCTTGAAACCAATGATTCATACCAAATCAAAATCAATATTTGAATATGACTTGACCTTCAATTGAGTCAAACCAAACCCAATTGGCTCTCTTGACCCAAGTTGACCCAAATTGACCTAAAAGACCAAATTGGGTCAAATCAAAATATAAACCAAATTGACAATGGCTAAAGTTCAATACAAATTGATTGTTGAACTTGACCAAAGCCATGACCCAATTGAACCCAATTGATCTAGTTAGAGCCTAAAGGTTCAAGTTGGCTAAATCAACCAAATCCAAATTAATTAAAACAAAATCCTACAATCATCTTCAATTGGTCAACTAAATCCAAACAAACACCAACCCAAGCCAATTTGGCCAATTTGGTCAAATTGGTTAACTTAACCCATTTAATTTCAAATGAGCCAAAATCAAATCTAGGCCAAACTAAACCAAACAATTGAACCAAAACATCCCAAATGATCATATGAACTTAATCGAACGCTAGTTTGACCTAATTTGACCAATTGGTCAACTTGACCCAACCTAACCCAATTTGACCCAAATGAGTCAAATTGAGCCAAACCTAACTAAATCAACTCCAATTGAAATTAGGGCTAACCCACTTTTGCATTTCAATTTCAAAGCCCAAATCAAATTCAATGATAAATGATTATTCTACCCTTGGGTGAAGGGCATCACATGAGACAAATCACCCATGTAAGTGGTCATTTCTATTCTTTGGCCACTTGGTACTCTCCCAATGGTCCACCTAAGTACCTAGGACACTACCCAACCTAACCCAAGGGGTGGTTGGGTCAACATGACCCATGGGAGGTGAAATCACCTCACCCTCCCCATTGGAGCATTTGAAACCCATAGACACCCATGATTCCTCCTTGGCAGCCACCTCCACACCTTCAACCAACCAAGTCGGCCAACTCACCTCCTCGCCACCCACTGACTCTGAGATGGCTGATGGTCACTACAAGCCAAACCCATCCTACCATTCTCAAGATGAAAGGGATATACACCCCTCATTTCACTCAAACACACACAAAATCATTTAGGCCTAACTACCCAAGATGAGCTGCTAGAGCCATTCCCTAAGCTCCCAAGTTTGTTCCTCGATAAAATGCCATTCCCATCCTCTCAAATAGGAGACACTCTAATTTTGACCTAACTTCTTTATTTCTTTATCAAACTCAAATTAACTTTGCACCACCATCCCTAGGCCTCACAAGAAAACCATCTCCCAAGCTTCTCAAGCACGAGGTGGGATTTCAATCAGCTTGACTCCAAATCATTAGGGCCTTTGAGTGAACATCAAGGAATTGATCCAATTTTGCTCAACAGGCTTCATCTCCACTAGATGAAGCTTCCTCAATCGTTCGAGCAGCTAGTCTTGAGCTCTGGTGAGGTATGCTTCCAAAATTGATCTTTAGAAAAATTGGGTTGGAGCATTTTGTAGAAAACTTGCATCTCATGTGATCTTGACCTTAAATCCGATTGATGTCGTGAAGGTGTGGATCCTTTGAGTTGATCCGAGCTCGTAAGCTCGGATCAAGTGAGCAATGATGGATGGACTCCATTCTCCCTCACGCGACATTAGATTACACACCATATTCCATGAGAATGGAATCGCATGAGATCCACTAGATTGATCTATAATTGCTATGGGATTAATCATAGCCATCCATCATAGATGGATGGTGGACAAGAAAAGCATCCGCCACCACATAGGCCGAAGATAAGTTTTAAATAGCCAATCTTGCGGTGCCACATGGAAAGTGCCACATTTTGCGCCAAGAGGATTAGGCTTTAATTAGGCTTAATTAATCATTTTTAATGGTTGAAACTCCTAAAATTCATAAAAAATCATAGAGAAATAAAAAATGCAAATAAATACTCATTTTAAAGGTATTTTAGAGGAGAATTAATTAAAATGATTTTAAATAATTTTGAATAGTAATTAAAGTTTAATTACAAAATTTATTAGCTTAATTACTCCTTAATTACTTGAGCAATTAATCCAAAATTTTGTGGGCTAATTTAATGGGATGACCTCTACCCAATGATTTTCTTTGGGATTTATTGCTCACTTAATTAGAAAAATTGACTAATTAAACCTTAACTACTCTTTAAGTTAATTAATAATTAATTAATCACATGAATTGTAACAAATTGGTTAATTAAGTTTATTAATCATTGTTCATCAGTAAGTGAACTAAGGAATAGGGTTGGGACCCTTTCCTAACTTCATATCACCCTTTTTAAAATGAAATTAATTAAGATTTAACTAATTAATTAAATCACTTAATCAAATTGAAATCATAATCACATCGACTTTAATTGATTAAATCGTAGATCTTTAGGTGTTTAATAACCTTAAAGTTTAATGACATTATGGTTAGTCCACATGTGTGGAAAATAATAAGAGTACTAATTAAGTCCCTTAATCTAATTAAATATTAATCATGCCAATTGCATTAGGCCCCTTTTATTTCCTAGGATCATTGCAAGTTTATTTTCCATGCATATCATGTTGGCTCATAATTTTAGTTAATTACTTTATGGTGACATAGGTAAGGGTCATTAATTCATTTAATTAAGGGTTCAACTTAATTAACCCATAAAATCAACTTAATTACATTTCCTTAAATAATATCAAATCACTAATATAGGAATGGGTTTAAAATAGCAAGTGGTGATTTCTCTTGTCCTCTTTAAATCAAGTAATATCCAAAACTTAATTAATAAAGAAGCTTTGGTTTGCTTTAAATAATCTTATTTGATTTGATTATCCTTAAGAACTAGTTTGGTTGAATGAATCACATGCTTATATATGATGATCCTCTTTCCAATCATGTTAAATTTGGTATGACATTTGAATTCATGCATCCATCTTTTCAAAATCAAGTAAAATAAAATGGATTTCCTTTATGTAAGCTTGCATGTGTTGATTTAAATATATGGCTATTATCACTATTAAATCCAAATGTATTTTTCAAAAGCTATAAATGAATAATAATATGTGTTATGATGCTAGTTATAAATACATAAGAAATGCATGTGCTTATAGCTTAAGTGTATGAATGTTGAGTTCTCTTCCTCTATTCATGTCTTGATTTATATAAGATTGAATGGTAATGGGTATATAGTCTGACTTTTGGGAACACGAGGCTTTAGTTAGCCCCAATAAAGTCACTTGATTACATCACTTCCTTGGTTTATCAATGTCACGTACCCATTTGACTTCATTCTTATGTATTTCAACTTTAGAATTTGGATAGAGCTTTAATTCATACATATAAATGATTCAATAAAAAATATACAATCTTTGCAAAGTTTTTTTCCCCTCATTTATGTATACATCCATGTGTGTCCAAGAAAGCCAAGTTTATAGTCCACATCCCAAGAATACAAGGCTTTAGTTAAGGAGGTCATTTGATTACCACACTTCCTAGTTTAACAATGACATACTTGTCTATATCTTTGTACATGTATATGTATATGTGATTAGTGAATGAAAATTCCATTTTACATTAAAATTACATGTATTCATAATTGTCTAAGTGGTTGAATTAATTATCCATATGATTTGGAGCTTACTTCCTATGTTCATGTATGCAAATTTACATATGTTTAAATGCAAATGGGTATATAGTCTGGACATCCCGAGAATACGAGGCTTTAGCTAGCTCCAATGAGGTCATTTGATTACCTCACTTCCCTAGTTTAACAATGGCACATGCCTAGTTAATTTGATTCTTATGTCATTTTTGTATAAGAATTTGGATAAAGTTTTAAATTAATATGTTAAAATGATTCAATCAAATAAAATATAAATTCTAAACATACACATACATTCATCATTTATGTGCATACTAAAATATGTTGCATGTATAGATACACTTAGGATTAAATCATATGCATGTTACATGTGATGGAAAGGAATGATTTAATATGTCATGTAGTAGTAATTCAATTAAATTAATCTTAAGATGCCTTTCATTTTGAATAAGATTATTTAAAGTGAACCTAAACTTAGGATTAATTAAATCATTTAATAAGCCATTCACTAAAAGAGAACTAAATCAAATTAATATGCCTTAGAAAGTGACTTAAGGTAGGGATGAAAGAGGGCAATCTTTTTCCTCTCTTTATAACACTTAGTTGCTAAGTGTAATCAAATGAAAAAAAGAAAACATAAATTAAAATTCTCAAATCAATTAAACTACTTCAAGTGAAATCAACCTTTCATGTTAAATTGAATCTTTCTACACTTAGAATATACAACACTAATGCCTAACAAGACATACCACACAAGCCTTAATACACACATTAGAATTAAGTCACCATTTCTAGCTCTAAGTTAGGATAATTGTATGATGTATGTTTTGTTTTATAATGTATTATTTTAGATTGGATGTTAGAGTATGCTTCATAGATTAGATGATAGGACAATATTAGCCTAATAATATTTTCTTCAAGGGATTATGCTTAAGGGATGCTTAAAAATAAATGTGAATGCTCTTTCTATAGGTTGCTTAAATCCTTAACCATAATCCAAGTTTGGACAGGTGGGCTTAGTTACCCATGTGTAGGTGCTAAGTCCAAATTATAAATAGAACTACTTATTATATTTATATTTAGCTAACCTATTTTGCATGTGTAGTTAGATTTACTTTTCCCACATAAATGTAATTTTATAATAGGAATTAGATTAGTGCAAATGGGGATTAGGATGAGCTAGAAGGCTTTGTCCTAGCCCCTGTGATGCCTTTGAAGCAAGTACCATCAAATTCAAAGAAAGAACCAAATCATAAATGGAGATATGAAGAAAGAAGACCCCATAGCATTTAATACAATTATAGTTATTCTTTCATATTGTGTATAAGGGTATTCTGCTACCCATCTTTTCTCTCTTGTATGAGGGTACCCAACAGAACTGGCCTTTTATTCTTTTATGATAGTTTATATAATTATTTGATGTTATATTTACATTGTGCATTAGGATGACATGTTTTTCATAGTTTCTTAAATGATTGAGGCTTTAATGTGTGGCTTGGATATGATTAGGCTCTTAGGATAAAATAACTTTTCTACCCAACTAATCACTCATAACTAAATTTTAAACAACTCATAACCTCATCATAAAGCTTAAGACATAAATAAAATAATTAAAATATTTAGCAACCCCTTAGTATGGTTGTATGTTTCACATCATGCATGCATATTCTTTCTCTTGAACATGAAGGATCTCCATTCTTGTACAATAAAGGAATGCTTGACGTGAGGGCATCCCTTATGGTGGAGAACACCTTCTAGCTGATTTGACCCATAACCTATTTAATCAAGCATTTAGACATAAGAAATCTTAAAGCCTCTCAAAATGATGTGTCTAAAATGAAATAAAATTTGAAAAGATTTTGCATCTATAGATTAAGTCATATGCTCATACTAATCATGCTCTAGTCTCTAGAGTGTGTTTAAGACTTTAGTCTCTTTCTAATTAAATAACTACTCTATCTATAATTCTTAAGATAGAACTACATGGTTTTAAAAAATAGGAGTTAATGGCACTCAGTGGTTAGAAGTCCGGAAGTCGACAATTTATTCTCTTATGGAGGTAAACCTCTATGTCTATCACCGCTTAGATTTAGGTCATTTCTTTGTACTAAAGCTCCCTAGATTTAGGATCTAAGATGCTATTTTCTTCAAAGCGAGCATAAATTCTTAACTCTTAGGTATTCTCACAACCTTGTGTTGGTGGATTATGATCCCTAGTAATCTAATTAAATTTCAACTCAAAACATATAAATCTCCTCAACTTTAAAATTATAAAGCTCAACCATATGAGATATTGGAATGTTCACTAGGCTTCCTAGTATCATGAGCATTTTCTACTTATTTTATTTGGATTCCAAAAATAATTCTTCTCCTTGAACTTTCCCAATTGATTTTCTAAATACAACCAATCCTTTGATAGTCTAACCTTAAAATCTTTGGAGATGATAATTATCTACTTTAATTGAGAGTATTCATTGGAAATTTCATTTCTTAAGATGTACTATAGTCTCCTCCATAGGGAACTTAAGAACCTGGTTTAATATAAACCCTACTTTATTAATCCATTTAAAGTAGGGGAAAAATCTCAAGTACATTCGAAGACCCATCATGCCTTAAGAGTTCTTATTATGTGATTAGGTCCATTGTAGGTGATGCCTCTATCTTTTGAGATAGTACATCATACCTCAATGTTGTACCCCATCACCTCAAAAGTACCTCCATACATCTAAAATAAACACCACAAGGCCTTCGCTTGTTCATTGAATCCTCTTAACATCATCCTTTTTGGAGTTCGGATGTCGATCCTCAAGTAAGGGTTCATAAACTCATATTGTTGATACACCGGTCAAGAACTGGATAGATAGCCCAACATAAATCTATAATGTAAAGAGGGGTTGTGCTCATCCCTAGTAAGTATTCATGAATGTAACTCTTAAGATGTCCATCGAGTACCTCTCTTAGTAGTCACTAAAGTAAGGCCTTGATTAGAGATTCCCTCATCTCTTTAGATAAGACAAGGGCATTGTATATGCTTAACTTAGCTAAAACTTTCTAACAGCAAGTACATTGTAATCAACTCTTGGTCCTCCACATATCCATGGGTGGAGTATCCTATGGAGGGGTTATCGCATCGGAACCAATAACTTGCTTACCCTTAACATGAGGTGCTAGAAGGTAGAACTTTGCCAGAGGTTGACTTTAGTGACTTCTTGGAATGATGAGCTTGTGGAAAGTTCTACCTTCTCATCGGGCATACCTACAACTTCTCTTATGGGATCCTCAAAGTCAGTTGACTCCAAGTCAATCTCAAGAGGTGAACCTGATTGATTCAGAGAAGGATAGTCCGACTCTGAATCAGAAAGGAAAGGATCAAAACTACTAGAGCTATTATTTTTATTTAGACTTGGAGAGCTTTCAATAGGAAAAAAATCAAGAGCATCAAAAGTAGATAATATATAAGTAGAATCAGCTTTCTTCATTAATGCCTTTTTGGGTGGAGTTATATGATAAAAATCAAAGTAAGCAGAGTAAGGGATTTAGTGCCCTTATCAGCTACAATGCTCTTGATAGAAGAGGAAGCTAGCTAAGAGGTGGTAGTTGCAATGGTGGAGAGTACTGACTATGGTGTGTGCTAATGGACTATCCCTACTACTACTACTGCTGCTAGGCTGTCACCCTCCCTGAGTTATCCTTTGTAACTAGCAAACCTTCCTTGGTGTTGGTGATTTGAGCTACTTCAGGCACCTACAAGGAAAGCTTCTTGATCTTAGAAATGTACTTCTTAGAAGTTTGGGATAGGGAGATATCCTAACTTTCTTTGGTCTTAAGAGGATCACAGGTATCCCCAAGGATTACTCTAACAGAACTAGATGGTTGTTCTAATAAGTGTTCCTTAGGGATAACTATGGCTCATAACTTGTAGCTGCGCTCAAGCTAGTTCTTAAAAGTGAGACAATTCTAAGACATGGCCTAACATGTAGGTAATAGCTAGGATCATTGCTCTTGCCCACTTCCTCCGCCTCTCGCTCGTAAGAAAGTCGTTTCTTTAAGAGATTCTTAAAGATATCTCCCTTTTGAATGAATATGGTTTATTCAAACTATAGGAAAGTAGGTGGAAAGTAGTTACTGATGGATATGAATACTGGTGGGTATTCGAGGTGGTGGAAATGGTCGTGCAAGGGTAGATGATGGTCGAGGGTGGAAAAGGAGGTCGAGCTCATAGTCTCTCATACTAAACTGGTTGGTGCTTCCCTCCACTACAACACAGCTTTCTCAAACACCTTCTCAACTTTAGATGATTCGAAAAAGGGCAACTATTTGGCTTCCTCAGAAGTGCCTTGTCGAATCTCTTTTGATGGTAAATTTAAGCATGAAGGCGGCAAATTGATATTCTTGAGAAGAATCTCAAAGGCATGTTTGGACAGATGTGGTTCACATTTCATGCTTTGCACCACTTGAGAATGTAGTCAATGTAGGACTCATTGAGTTTCTGTTTCTCTATAATGAGGTTGCCTACAATCACCCTCTGTTGAGCTAAACCTCTTGATGAAGTGGTGCTCCAACTCAACAAGAAGCCTTCACCAAACCATTGGGCAGCTCGACGTACCAATCAAATGCAACACCTAATAGGCTATTAATAAAAAAAGGAAGAAAAGCGAATTGACCAAGGTTGCAACAAAATTGACTCTAAATTGTAATGTTATCTTGGTTCCCACTACCATCAAAGATCTTCAAGGATGGTGGCACAGAACCCTAAATAAAATAAAAACTAAATAAAAACTTAAACCTAAAAATAAATAATAAAAAAATCCTAAACCTAAAATAAACAAAAAAATAAATAAACAGAAACCTAACCTAAAATAAACTAAACTAAAATAAATAAAACCTAAACCTAAACATAAAATAAACTAAACATAAACCCTAAACTAAAAAAAAATAAACTAAACTAAAAATAAACCTACACCTAAACTTAAAGAAAAAAGTTATAAATAAACCTAAAATAAAAGACTAAAACCTAAACCTAAACCTAAACCTAAACCTAAAAATAAAAAATAAAACCTAAACCTAAAAAAAAAAATAAAAAATAAAAAAAAAAAATAAACTAAACCTAAAAAATAAACTAAAATAAAACCTAAACTAAAATAAATAAACCTAAAATAAATAAAGTAAACCAAATAAAAAAAACCTAAATAAAAAAAAAACTAAAATGAATGAAAAACAAACTAAATAAACTTAATAAACCTAAACCTATCGGTTTACTTAATTTAAAAAAAAAACCCTAAACCTAAACCCTCAATCCTAAACCCTAAACCCTGAAACCTAAACCATAAAATTATCCCTAAACCCTAAACCTATAACCCTAAAACCTAAATCCTAAAAAACCCTAAACCTTAAGCCCTAAACCCTAAACTAACCCTAAATGCTAACACTAACCCTAAGCCCTAAACCCTAAACCCTAAGCTAACCCTAAACCCTAAACCTTAAACCCTAAAACCTTAAACCATAAAGCTTAAGCACTAAACCCTAAACCCTAAACGCTAAAACCCTAAACCCTAAAACCCTGAACCCTAAACCTTAAACTCTAAACCTTAAGCTCTAAACCCTAAAACCTAAAACCTAAACTTAAACTAAATAAAACATAAAAATAAAATAAATAAAAAACCTAAACAAAAAACTAAACCTAAACCTTAAAATAAAATAAAATATACTAATAAAAATAAACTAAAATAAAATAAATAAAACTAAACTAAACTAAATAAAATAAAATAAACCTAAGAATAAAAAACCTAAATAAAATAAAAATAAAACATAAAATAAATATAAAATAATCCTAAAATAAAATAAAATAAAAACTAAATAAAAATAAACCTAAAAAAATAAACCCAAAATAAAAAAACCTATAAATAAATAAATAAACCTAAAACTAAAAAAAACCAAAACCTAAAATAAAAATAAAATAAACAAAAAAAAAAAAACCTAAACCTAAACCAAAATAAACTAAACTAAAATAAATAAAACAAAACCTAAACTTAATCCTAAAATAAACTAAACCTAAACCTAAACCTAAACTAAATAAATAAAAAAAAAAAAACCTAAACTTAAAATATAACCAAAAAAATAAACCTAAAATAAAAACCTCAAAAAATAAAATAGAAACCTAAACCTAAACCTAAAAATAAAAATAAAACTTAAACCTAAAAAATAAAATAAAATATAACTCAAAAAATAAAACTAAATTTAACCTAAACCTAAAATATAAATTAAAATAAAACTTAAAAAAAATAAATAAACTAAACTAAAAAAATTAAAAATAAACTAAACAAAAAATAAAAAAAATATAAAATAAATAAAATAAATAAATAAACTAAATAAACTAAACCTATATTTAATTTTTTTAAAAAATCCTAAACCTAAAATAATCTAAACCCTAAACCCAAGCCCAAAACCCAAAAAAACCCTAAACCCTAAACCTAAACCCCAACCCTAAACCCTAAATGCTAAACCTAAACCCTAAACCCTAAACCTAAACCCTAAACCTAAACCCAAACCTAAAACTAAACCTAAATTAACTAAATAAATTTAAAATAAACCTAAACCCTAAAACCTATACACACAACCTGACTAAACCAAGAGTGGTGGTGGCGGAGGGAGAGATCGAGGATATGATGGTGGATCCACTGAGAGGTCGGGTGGTTCTACTGAATTGGAGAAATCAAGAATATGAATCTCGCTTATGGAACTGTCTTTAATAGATGGTTCTAGTTATCAGGTTTTGATTTGCTCTATGTACTCATTTTATCAATGTCGCGTCTCTTAGAAAACTTGGTTACTTGGCTAATGAAATAAAAAAAGAAGAAATGTTGAAACAATTTGTTCTCTATTAAATAAAATAAAACCCTAAACCCTAAACTAAAACCCTAAACCTAAAACCTAAACCTAAACCCTAAACCCTAAAACTAAACCTAAACCCTAAACTAAAACCCTAAAACCTAAACTAAACCCTAAACCCTAAACTAAACTAAAAACCCAAACCCAAACCCTAAAATGCTAAAACTTAAACCTAAACTAAATAAAACCTAAAAATAAAATAAATAAAAATATAAAATAAAAATATAAAAAAATAAAAAAATAAAAAAACATAAACTAAAACCTAAACTAAACCTAAACCTAAACCTAAAACCTAAAAAAAAAAATAAAATAATAAAAATAAAAAATAAATAAAAACATAAATTAAAAAAAATAAAAAACCTAAAATAAAAGAAAATAAATCTAAATAAAATAAAAATACAAACCTAATAAAACGTAAACCTAAACAATAAACCTAAAAAAACCTAAAAATAAACCTAAACTCAAAACAAAAAAAAAATAAAATAAAAACCTAAACCTAAACCTAAAAATAAAAATTAAAACCTAAACCTAAAAATAAATAAAATAAAACTAAACTAAAAAAAATAAACTAAACCTAAACCTAAAAAATAAACTAAAATAAAAACTTAAACTAAAATAAACCTAAATTAAATTAAATAAACCTAAAATAAATAAACTAAACTAAATATAAAAAAAAAAATAAAATAAAGTAAACTAAAAAAATAAACTAAACAAACTAGTTTAATTTCAAAAAATACAAATAATAAAAAATAAATAAATAAAAGAAAAAAATCCTAACCTTAAACCCTAAAACTAACCCTAAACTCTAAACCCGAAACCCTAAAACCCTAAACCCTAAACCCTAAACCATAAAACCCTAAACCCTAAATAACTAAAGAACTAAAACCTAAACCCACCTAAAAACTAAACCTAAAACCTATAAACACTAAACCATAACCAACTAAACTATAAACCCTAAACTAAACTTAAACCCTAACTAAACCTAAACTAAACTAAACCCTAAAACTAAACTTAAACTAAACTCTATATACCTAAAGAGTAAACCATAAAAGCTAAACCTAAACCTAAACCCCTAAACCTAACTAAACCCTACCCTAAACCTAAACACTAAACTAAACTAAACACTAAACTAACCCTAAACCCTAACCTAAAACCTAAACCCTAAAACCTAAACCCTAAACCACTAAAAAAAACCTAAAACCTAAACCTAAACTAAAGAAAACCTAAAAAAAAAAAATCTAAACCAAAATAAATAAAAAATAAAATAAAATAAAAGCAACTAAAACTAAACCTAAAATAAAATTAAAATAAAATAAAAAACTAAACTAAAATAAATAAAATGAAAACCTAAATTAAACTAAAAATTAAAACCTAAATAAAATAAACACTAAACCTAAAAAATAAAATAAAATAAATAAAACCTAAACCTAAAAATTAAACATAAAAATAAACCTAAAAAATAAACCTAAACCTAAACAAAAAAAAAAAAACCTAAAATAAATAAATAAATAAACCTAAACCAAATAAAAATAAAATAAACTAAAATAAACCTAAACCTAAATAAAAAATAAACCTAAAATAAACCTAAAATAAAACCTAATAAAAAAAAAAACCTAAACCTAAAAAATAAAATAAAATAAACTTAACTAAAATAATAAATTAAACCTAAAAAACCTAAAAAAAAAAACCTAAAATAAACTAAATAAAAATAAAAATATTCCTAAATCAAAATAAAAAATAAAATAAACTAAAATAAATAAAAAATAAACTAAATAAACCTAAACCTACCACTTTACTTAATTAAATAAAATAAAAAATAAAAATAAAAAAGAAGAAAACCTTATCTTTGAACCCTAAACCCTAAAACTAACCCTAAACTTGAAACTCTAAACCCTAAACCCTAAACCTTAAACACTAAAACCCAAAACCCAAAACCAAAACCCTAATCCCTAAACCCTAAACCCTAAACCCTAAAACCCTAAACCGTAAACCTTAAACCCTAAACCCTAAATGCTAAAACCCTAAACCTTAAACACTAAACCCTAAACCCTAAACCCTAAAACCTAAAAACCTAAACCTAAACTAAATAAAACCTAAAAATAAAATAAATAAATAAACCTAAACCTAAATAAAATAAAAACCTAAACTAAAACCTAAACCAAAGCCTAAAAGTAAAATAAAATAAACTAAAATAAATTAAGTAATAATAAAAATTAAACTTTTAAAAAGTAAACCAAAGAATAAAAAACCTAATTAAAATAAAACAAATGTAAAATAAAAAATAAAATAAACAAAAAAATAAAATAAAACTAAATAAAACCTAAAAAAAAATAAACCTAAAATAAACCTAAAAGTAAATAAAAAAATAAAACCTAAAAAACCCTAAAATAAAACTAAAATAAACAAAAATAAACTAAACCTAAATCTAAACTAAAATAAACAAACTAAAATAAATAAAAGCTAAGCTAAAAAAAATAAACTATAACCTAAACCTAAACTAAATAAAATAAAATAAACTAAAAATAAACCTAAACCTATTCTAAAATAAAACCTAAAATTAAAAAACTAAAATAAATAAAATTAAAACTAAACTGAACCTAAAAATAAAAAAATAAAACCTAAACCTAAAATAAAATAAAAAAATAAAACTCAACTAAAAATATAAACCTAAACCTAAAAAATAAACTAAAATAAACTAAAATAAATAAACCTAAAATAAATAAACTAAACTAAATAAAATAAAAAGTAAACATAAAAAAATTAAAAAATAACTAAAATAAAATAAAAATAAACTAAATAAACTTAAACTATGTTTTTTAATTTTTTTTTTAAAAAAACCTAAACCCTAAGCTAACCCTAAACCCTAAAACCTAAAAATAAATAAAAAACCTAAACCTAATTTAATTTAAAATAAACCTAAACTAAAACCTAAACCCTAAACCCTAAACCCTAAACCATAAAAAAAGAAGAAAATTAAAAAAGAATTAAAAAAACCCTTAACCCTAAACCCTAAAACTCTAATCCCCAAACCAAAAACTCTGAACCCTAAATCCTAAATCCTAAACCCTAAACCCTAAAAACCATAAAAACTAAAGCCTAAACACTAAACCCTAAACCCTAAACCCTAAACCCTAAACCCTAAACCCTAAAACTTACAACCCTAAACTGTAACCTCTAAACTCCAAAGCCTAATCCCTAAACCCTAAACCCAAACCCTAACCTAAACCCTAAAACCTAAAACCTAAAAACTAAATAAAAAAAAAAAATAAAATAAATTAAAACATGAAATGTCGAGGTTACAAGTGGTGGTGGTGAGGAGAGATCAAGGATATGATGGATCGCTACTGAGAGGCTAGAGTTCTATTGGGAATTGGAGAAATTGTAACCGATCTGCTTATGGAACTGTCTTTATAATAGAGATGGTTCTAGTTATCTGGGTTTTGATTTTCTATGTATGTGCTCATTAATCTATGTCATCGCTGTGTCTTAGAAAACTTTGTGTGTTACTTGGTTGATGAAATCAAAAGAAAGAAATATTGAATATCAATTTGTTCTCTATTAAAAAATAACCAAAAACCCTAAACTAAAACCTAAACCCTAAACCTAAAACCAAAACCCTAAACCATAAACCCTAAAACCCTAAACTTTAAACCCTAAATGCTAAACCCTAAACCCTAAAAGCCTAAACCTAAAAATAAATAAAAAATAAAACTTAAACCTAAAATAAAAAAATAAACCTAAACCTAAACTAAAATAAACTAAACTAAAATGAATAAACATAAGCCTAAACCTAAAATAAACCTAAACCTAAACTAAATAAAATAAAATAAATAAACTAAACCTAAAACTAAACCAAAAAAATAAAACCTAAAATAAACCTAAAATAAAATCTAAAACCTAAATAAAAAAATAAATAAAAAACCTAAACCTAAAACTAAAATAAAAATAAACTAAACTAAAAAAATAAACATAAACCTAAACCTAAAAATAAACTAAAAAACCTAAACTAAAATAAATAAGCCTAAAATAAATAAACTAAACTAAATAAAAAATAAAATTAACCTAAAATAAAAAATAAAATAAACTAAAATAAAAAAAATAAACTAAACAAACCTAAACCTATCGTTTACTTAATTTAAAAAAAACCCCCTAAAACAAACCTAAACCCTAAACCTAAACCTAAAAACCCTAAACCTAAACCCTAAATAAACCTAAACCTTAAACCTAAATCCTAAACCTAAACCAAATAAACCATAAAAATAAACCATAAACCCTAAAAACCATAAAACCTAAACTAATACAAACCATAAACCCTAAATTAACCCTAAACCCTAAACTCTAAAACCCTAAAGCCTAAACCTAAATCTTAAACTAACCCTAAACCTAATGCTAAAATTGAAACACTAAACCTAAACCTAAAGTAATAAAATAAATTAATAAACCTAAACTAAGAATGGGGAAAACCTTAGGAACATCATCACCAACACCCAAATCCAGCGAGGCAAAGGTAAGCGGTATTGTAGTGGTGGTGGGGATCTAGAGGGGTGGATATGGAGGTGGGAGCAGGGTGGTTGGGGTGGCGGAGGAGGATGGAGGTTACACCATGGTGGTGGAGGAGAGATCGGGATATGATGGTGGATCCCGCTACTCGAGAGGCCGAGGTGGTCTGATGGGAACCAAGAACTAAAGAACCGTGATCCACTATAAAATGGTCTTTATAGTTGAGAACTAGCTATCTAGGGTTTCTGATTTACTCTATACATGCCCATTTTTTATCTATGTCCTTAGAAAACTTGGTGTGTTACTTGGTTGATGAAATCAAAAGAAGAAATGTTGAATCTGAATTTATTCTCTATTAAAACCAAAACCAAAACCCTAAACCCTAAACTAAAAATAGAACCCTAAACCTAAAACCTGAACCCTTAACCTTAAACCCTAAAACCATAACCTAAACCCTAAACCTAAGCCCTAAACCCTAAACCCTAAACCCTAAACTAAACCCTAAAACCATAACACCCTAAACCCTAAACCTAAATAAAAAAACCCTAAACCCTACCATAAACCCTAAACTAAC
The DNA here is from genome assembly GCA_021442155.1 of Cymbidium sinense. Classification (NCBI taxonomy): domain Eukaryota; kingdom Viridiplantae; phylum Streptophyta; class Magnoliopsida; order Asparagales; family Orchidaceae; genus Cymbidium; species Cymbidium sinense. The sequence goes on along the minus strand of JAKCPB010001172.1, from coordinate 112,073 downwards.
CCTAAACCTTAAACCATAAACCCTAAACCCTAAAGCTAAAACTAAAACCTAAAAATAAAATCTAAAATAAGTAAATAAACAAACCTAAATAAAAAATAAAAAAAATAAAAAATAAAAAAAATAAAAACATAAACTAAACCTAAACCTAAAAGAATAAATATAATAAAAAATAAAACTAAACTAAAATAAAATAAATAAAACCTAAACTAAACTAAAAAAAAAACATAAATAAAATAAAAGTAAACTAAAATAAAATAAAATAAACCTAAAATAAAATAAAATAAAATGAAATAAAAAAAATAAACCTAAAAAAATAAACCTATAAATAAAACCAAAAATAAATAAATAAAAAATCAAACTAAACCCTAAAAAAAAAAAAGCAAAACTTAAAATAAAATAAAATAAACCTAAACATAAACTAAAATAAATAAAACCTAAACTAAACCTAAAATAAACTAAACCTAAACCTAAACCTAAACCCTAAATAAAATAAAATAAACTAAAAATAAACCTAAACCTAAATTAAAAAAATAGAACCTTAAATTAAACCTTAAGAAATAAAATAAAAACCTAAACCTAAACCTGAAAATAAAAAATAAAAATTAAACATAAAAAATAAAATAAAATAAAACTAAATTAAAATAAAGCAAAAAGCTAAACCTAAACCTAAAAAAAATAAAATAAAATAAACATAAACAAAATAAATAAACCTAAAATAAATAAACTAAACTAAATAAAATAAATTAAACATAAAAAAAATAAATAAACTAAAATAAAGAAAATAAACTAAATAAACTAAACCAAAGAGTTTACTTAATTTAAAAAAAAATAAAAAATAAAAATAAAACCTAAACCCTAAACCCTAAACCCTAAACCCTAAACTCTAAAACCCTAAACCTAAACCCTAAACCTTAAACCCTAAATAAACCATAAAAAATCTAAACCCTAAAATAAATAAATAAAATAAAAAATAAACCTAACTAAATAAAACTAAAATCTAAACCAACCTAAACCCTAAACATAAATAACTAAACCTAACTAACCATAAGCCAAACCTAAAACCTAAAACCTAAACCAGAGCACTACACTAAACCTAAACCCTAAACCTAACCTAAAAACCCTAGTCCTAAACTTAAACCCTAAATCCTAAACACCTAACCATAAATCATAAACCCCTACACCTAAACCTTAAAACCTAAAATAAAACCCAAAACCTCAACCTAAACTAAACCTAAAAAAACCTAAAACCTAAACCTAAACTAAATAAAATAAAAAATAAATAAAAAAGTTTAAACCTAAATAAAATAAAATAAATAAAATAAAATAAAAAAAAATATAAACTAAAAAATAAAATAAAAATAAAAAATAAACTAAAACTTAAAAGTAAACCTAAAAAATAAAATAAAATAATAAAAAGAAACTAAAATAAAATAAATAATAACCTAAACTAAACTAAAAAATAAAATAAACATAAAAAAATCTAAATAAAATAAACACTAAACGTAATATAAAATAAAATAAAACTAAAATAAACCTAAAATAAAATAAAATAAAACTAAATAAAATCTAAATCTAAAAAATAAACCTAAAATAAACCTAAAATTTTAAATAATAAATAAACTAAAAAAACTAAACCTAAAATAAAAAAAAAAAATAAAAAAAAAAAAATAATAAACCTAAACTAAATAAAAACTAAATTAAAATAAACAAAACCTAAACCTAAACCAAAGTAAAAAAATAAACCTAAACCTAAACCTAAACTAAAAAATAAAAAAAAAAAAAAACTAAAATAAACTAAAAAAATAAAACCTAAACCTAAACCTAAAATAAAAAATAAACCTAAACCTAAACCTAAAATAAAAAAAATAAAACCTAAACCTTAAAAATAAAATAAAACTAATACTCAACTAAAAAATAAACCTAAACCTAAAAATAAACTAAAATAAAATACCTAAACTAAAATAAATAAACCTAAAATAAATAAACTAAACTAAAACAAAAAATTAACATAAAAAAATGAAAAATAAAATAAACTAAATTAAATAAAAATAAACTAAATAACTTAAGAATACAGGTTTACTTAATTTAAAAGAAAAAAATCGTGAACCCTAAGCTAACCCTAAACCCTATCCCTAAACCCTAAAACCCTAAACCTTGAAACCCTAAACCCCAAACCATAAAATCTTAAAAACCTAAACCTAAGCTAAATAAAACCTAAAAATAAAATATATGAAAAACCTAAACCTAAATATAATAAATTAAATAAAAAACCTATACTAAAACCTAAACCTAAAAAAAAATAAAATAAATTAAATAACAAAATAAACTAAAAAATAAAATAAATAAAACCCAAAACTAAAAAATAAAATAAACCTAAGGATAAAACCTAAATAAAATAAAAAAAACTAAACATAAAATAAAAAATAGACTTAAAATAAAATAAAATAAAAACTAAATAAAAACCTAAACCTAAAAAATAAACCTAAAAATAAATAAAAAATAAAACTTAAACCCTAAACTAAAAAAAAAACCTAAACCTAAAATAAAACTAAAATAAACCTAAACCTAAACTAAATTAAACTGAAGTAAGATAATTAAAACCTAAACCTAAACTTAAAATAAACTAAACCTAAACCTAAACCAAAACCTAAACTATAAACTAAAATAAAATAATAAACTAAAAATAAACCTAAACATAAACAAAAAATAAAACCTAAAAATAAACCTAAAATAAAACCTAAAACCTAAACCTAAAAAAATAAAATAAAACTTAAACTAAAACCTAAAAATAAAAAATAAACTTAAACCTAAAAAATAAAATAAAAAATAAAACTCAACTAATAAACCTAAACCTAAAAAAATAAACTAAAATAAAACCAAACAAAAAATAAATTAACTAAAGAAAATAAAAATAAAATAAACTAAAATAAATAAAAAATAAACTAAATAAGCATAAACCTACGAGTTTACTTAATTTAAAGAAAAAACCATAAACCCTAAATCCTAAACCCTAAACCCTAATCCATAAACCTACAACCCTAAACCTACAACCTTAAACCCTAAATCCTAAAAAAAACCCCAAACCTAAAACTAAACCTAAACCTAAACCTAAACTAACCTAAACCTAAATGCAAAACCCCAAACCTAAACATAAACCTAAAGTAACTAAATAAGTTAAAATAAACTAAACCCCAAATAAAACCTAAAATAAAACCTTGAGATGGAACATCACCTAAGAATGCATGCACATTTTTTATCTATGTCGCTTATGTCTGAACACTTAGTGTGTTACTTGGTTGATGAAATAAAAAAAATATTGAATTGAATTTGTTCTCTAAAAAAAAAACCCTAACCTTAAACTAAAACATGAACCCTAAACCTAAAACCTAAACCCTTAACCCTTAAAAAGTTAAACCCTAAACCATAAACCATAAATCCTAAACCCTCACCTAACCCTAAACCTTAAACCCTAAACCATAAACCCAAAAAAGCTCAAAACCTAAACCTATAAATAAAATAACATAAGCCAAAATTAAATAAAAAATAAAATAAAATAAAAACCTAAACTAAAACCTAAACCTAAACCTAAACCTAAAAAAATAAAAATAAAAACTAAACTAAAATAAATAAAAACCTAAACTAAACTTAAAAAAATAAAAAAGCTAAATAAAATAAAAACTAAACCTAAAATCAAAATAAAGTAAACCTAAAGCAAAATAAAATTAAAACTAAATAAAATCATAAACCTAAAATAAACCAAAATAAAACATAAAAATAAATAAAAAATAAAACCTAAACCCTAAAAAAAAAATCTAAACCTAGAATAAAATAATAATAAACCTAAACTAAAATAAACTAAAATAAATAAAACCTAAACCTAAACCTAAAATAAAGTAAATCTAAACCTAAACATAAACACTAAATATAATAAAATAAACTAAAAATAAACCTAAACCTACAATAAAAAAAAAACCTACAATAAACCTAAAATAAAAGCTAAACCTAAACCTAAAATAATAAAAAAATATAAAAATAAAACTAAACTAAAAAAATAAATAAAAACAAAAAAACTAAAAATAAACTAAAATAAATAAACTAAAAAAATAAATAAAAAATAAAATAAACTAAAATAAAATAAATAAAATAAACTAAATAAAATAAAAAAAAATAAAAAAATTAAACCTAAACTAAAAAACCCTAATTTAAAACCCTAAATAAACCCTAAACCCTAAACTAAACCTAAACTAAACCTACCCTAACCCTAAACCCCTTTAAAACCTAAACCCTAAACCTAAACCAAACCCCAAACCTAAACCCTAAACCCTAAACCCAAAAACCACAAACCAAAGATACCTAAACTAAATAAAACCTAAAAATAAAATAAATAAATAAACCCTAAACCTAAAATAAAATAAATAAAATAAAATAAAAACCTAAAATAAAACCTAAAACTAAACCTAAGCCTAAATCTAAATGTAAAAATAAAATAAAATAAAAATAAAATAAACTATAAAAATAAATAAAACCTAAACTACTAAATTAAATAAAGTAAACCTAAGAATAAAACCTAAATAAAATAAAATTAAATAAAAAAATAAAAAAAAATAAAATAAAATAAAATAAAATAAAAACTAAATAAAAACCTAAAGTGAAAAATAAATAAAAAATAAAAACTAAACCCTAAACTAAAAAAAATAAACCTAAAATAAAAACTAAATAAAATAAATCTAAACCTAAACTAAAATAAACTAAACTAAAATAAATAAACCTAAACTTAAATAAACTAAATAAATGTAAACCACTTTACTTAATGTTTTAAAAAAAAAAAACCCTAAATCTAAACCCTAAACCCTAAACCAAACCCTAAAAACCTAAACTAAAACCTAAACCCTAAAACCCTAAACCCTAAACCCTAAAACCTAAACCCTAAACCCTAAACCCTAAACCAAACTCTAAACCCTAAACCTAAACCTAAACCTAAACCTAAACCCTAAAACTAAACCCTAAACCCCCTAAACCCTAAACCTTAAATGCTAAACCCTAAACTAACCCTAAACCCTAAACCTTAAACTAACCTTAAACCCTAAGAATGAACCTTGATGTCAGGAACATCACCATTAACTAGGCTTAGTCTAGATGGGAGGAAAGGCGAGGTGGGAAGCAAGTGGTGGTGGAATCTGAGGTGTGATATGGAGGAGGTGGTGGGAGCAATGGTAGTTATGGTGGGCGAGAGTATACTGGTGGTGGCATAGGGAGAGATTGAGGATATGATGGGATCCCACTACTAGAGAGTTGGTTCACGAACTAGAGAAGAATAAATGGTTGAAATGGATGTCTTTAAAGTTTACACGGTCCTACTTATCTAAGTTTTTTTATTTGCTCTATGAGTGCTCATTTTTTATCTATGTCATCACTTGTGCCTTAGAAAACTTAGGGTGTTACTTAGTTGATGAAATCAAAAAGAAGAAATGTTGAATCTAAATTTATTCTCTGTAAACATCCTTAAACCCTAAACCTAAACCTTAAACTAAAACCTAAACCTAAACCTAAACTAAAACCTAAACAAACCTAAAATCTAAACCTAAACCTAAACCTAAACCACTAAACTAAACCCTAAACCCTAAACCCTAAAACACTAAACCTAAACCTAAAAACCCTAAACCTAAACCTAAACCCTAAACCATAAACTAATCCTAAACCCTAAAACTAAACCAAAAATAAACTAACCTAACCCTAAACCCTAAACTTTGAATAAAGATGTCATTTTAGATCTAAAGAATGACCTAATCCTAACATATATGTTATGGTAGCTAAAGAAAATGCCTTCAAGAGACTTTCCCTTGACTATTAGAGATTTGAATACCTAAACCCTAACCCCAAATCATATTATAATACCATATATTATAGTATAATGTAGCATCATATATTTGAGCATGTAGTGATGTGTTTTGGATGTTATAAGATGTTTTGAAATGTTTTAGTATGTTATGGTATTTTGCCCTATAGTCTATATTAATATAAATCATAAAAATATTGATTTAATAAATCAAATAATGAAATTTGTTAAATTTGAAGTGGAATTAGATTGTAGTACCAAAGGTGTGCTATGCTGCTTGTACTCTAATAAGTAAGATTTTATGTTCAAAATAAATTTTATATATTGTAGCATAGTATAGCATCATATATCATAATATATTATTCTGCATTTTAATTCTTTTTAGTATTTTACAATCATGCGAGCCTACACTATAATTATTTATAAAATGTTGATTTAGCTTTAAAATGGTGGAGTTAGGCCAAATTCATAATAAGTAGAGCATGACATCATAATATATTATTTCAATTTAAAATATGTAAGTGATATGACTAAAATATATAGTTTTTATTATTTAGACTAATTTAATGATTTTTTATCTTAAGCAATCCCTTGTGATGTGATATGCAAAATAATAAAATATAATATGTTATAGTGTATTATAATATAGAATGCCATAACATAGTGTAGCATCATGCATTATAGCATACTATTGTGTATTACTACTTGTTATGTAGCATATTTTAGTTTGTTATAGTATGATGTAGTAGAGTTTGTACTGGTATAATTCATAAAAATTCTTATTTATAGGCTGAGATGATGGGATTTGGCCAAAGTTAAGGTAAGCTTTAGGAAACACCATTGGGGCTGTGCTATGGTGTGTCATTTAATCAAAAGAATAAAATTTTGCATCCAAAATAAATGTTCATTTTTCAACCAAATTTTATAATTTTTTTTACTTAAAGTGATTCATTTTATGGTGTAATGTAAGATAATATATTATATGAAAGCATACTAAAATATAATGTACATAACAAAATAACTTCACATATATATGAATGTGGCGGTGCATTACTAAATGTTATTGTACATTTTAGTATGTTTTACTTTTGTTATAATACATTGGGTCAAAACTAACAAAAATATTAATTTGAAGGTTGAGATGGAAGAATTTGGCCAAATTCACAGCACACACCAAGAAGCAACACCAAAATTATGCTATTTTGTACCATTTTTAATAGAAAAATAATAATTTTACATCCAAAATGAACATTATTCATATTTTGAGAAAATTTTGTTATTTTTTCCTTTTAAGTGATTCTAATGAATGTTTGACAATATATTATATTATAGAAAATTATAATATAACATCATATATCATAATATATAGTGTGTTAATTCTCACTATATAGATATTGTATAGTTAGTTTGAGCTTGCACCACCAAAATCATAAAATGTTGATTACAATGCTAAGATGATGTAATTTGAATGAATACATTATTAGGCTTTTGGTTGAAGTATTAAAGGTGCATAAGAGAAGAAATAAGATGTGATGAGAATTGATGTCAAGGACATGGGGAGATCTTCTATGGGATCACACATGCATTGGACATGACATGTGAGGGGTATGTCGAGGCATAGAAGAAGAAAATCTTGGGGATAAGGTTTGAATTTGATTTGATTATATGATTGTGGAAAGAAGATCGAGGATAAGAATCTATAATCCAGGGATTAAGATCGAATCGACTTTAATTTATTTTGTTTTAATTGATGGCATATCTATTATAGATATGGGCTAGTGAGGGATCATGGAAGGTTTGATTGAGGGATTTGATTTGATAAATTTGTTTGGGAGGTGAAGAAAGAGTGTTGTTGGATTTATTTATTGAGAGAGTTGGTTTAATTTGGCTCTGGGGGAGGTTTTTTGAATTTGATTTGCTTGCTTGAATATAATTTGGGGAAATCATATTGGGTTTAATTTAAGAGTTAATGTATGGACCTCGTCGTGTGATGGACCCACCGAGAAGGGGCTATATCGCTTTGACTTTCCTCATGTTTACAAATGAAGAAGATGTATAGCATACTTACATCTTCCAAAGCGATGAACAAGATGGTGACATAAATGCACACAAATCAACCTCACCTAGTCCATATCGAGTGAATGCTGGGACTTATGTCAACTCAAAAGTTGTCGATTAATTTTATCTTAATTTCATGTGATTTGATATGGTTTATTTGGTTTAGTTTGATTTTGAATTGAGGCATATCCGCTAGGGATGTGAGCGGTCAAATTTGATAGATTTAATTTATGGACCATGTCGTGATGGACCCACTAAGAAGGGGCTATATCTTATCCTATCTCATTTACAAATCCAAAGGGATAGTCTCGCAGGGGTAGAGCTAACCTAAGATGTTGCCTTCATGTGCAATGGCTATGCTAGAAGAAGGCATAACTTACATCTTCTAAAGTAGGGAAAAATGGGTGACTAGTATACAAATCAAAGACTTAGGGGTGATTACTGAGTGAATGCTACAGGGACTTATATCAACTCAAGAGTAGTGGGATGGACATAAAGATGCCCAAAAATGTAGGGTGTCCTCCTAATCCACAAGTGAATATATATTTTGTTTATATGTAGACCATGTTGGTAATTATAGAAAGGTATGTATGGCCATTTATCTCATTTACTAATGAGAGAATCCATACATCTGTGTGAAAGGAAACTATCCAATAAAATGAAAGGTAGTGTCTAAATGGGGTCAAAGGATGTGATCCAAATATACCCACAGGGAGGTGCCGCTAGGGACATTATCACGAGCCATGGAAAGAAAGCCTATAGGTGTACGGTGGCCAACCCAAGGAGAAAGCATAGCAGACTTGCATCTGCCATGAGTGGTGTATCCTAAGGCGAGAACCAACCAACCTAAGATGTATCCACAACATGAGTGGTGTATCGCATAGTGAGAACCAACCAACCTAAGGTGCTCGGTGCAACGATCAATCTGAAAGAAAGCATTTAGGCTTACAACTTTCCAAGAAGAATTGATCATTAGGATAGTCTATCGTTGGTGGGATAGATGCTATCTAACATAGAGCGACTACTAAGTGGGGATCCCTGAGGATAGACTGGACCCAAACTTGAAGCAATCAGGAGTGAAGGAGCCATTAGGGGACTTATCCTAAACCTAAAATATACTCAACCTAGTTAGTGGATGAAGGCTAATCCAATAAAAAAGGGTAGGAAACTCACATCCTCTTAAATACAACAAACATAAGGTAGCTTACCGGCCACACAGTAAGGCCTACCAAAATAACAAGGTGCTCATCGGTGTGTAGTGGCCAAGTAAGGAAGGAAATAATAGCAGACTTACATCCTCCAAAGCAAGAAGATGACTGGGTAACACACTAGGGTAGCATCACCAACTAGAAGCTCGAGTGAGTGTCAGGGGCCTTATCTCAACTGAGTTTCAAGATAAAAGATATGCATTTATTTTATATATTTATGAGTAGTTTATTTTTATTATGATGAAGGATAGGATGCATTCTTTACACCTATCCCAAACACATCATGATGTAAACAAGAATACTTTCAACATGGAAGAGATTGAATTTGAAATTGAATTTTCATTGATGATAATTATTTTCAAACATGATTTATAATCTTTAAGTAGAGCTTGATTGAAGCATTGAGTGCTCTCTGATTAATAAGTGATATGATCCTCCTTGGTAGCCTTCTTTATGGCAAAAAGGGCCTTCCCAAGTGGGTTCAAACTTGCCTCCCATCTTGGACGGCAATCGGTCACCTTAGAACTAAAATAAGCTCTCCTACTAAAAAAGCTCTAAGATGAACTAACTTGTGAGCTTGAATTATTTTAGCTTTGTAACTGAGGTTTGGCATGCATCTCCTCTAAACCTTCAAGCTCTTCTAACCACAACTTGGCATTATGCTCTGTTGTGATCTTATACCACAACTATCCTAAGTGATGGGAGTTGGTCTTTAATGATAGAATGGCTTCACCCATACATTAAGAGAAAGTAGGCCGAGTTGGAGTTCTATATGTGGGGGAGGCCAACAAGGCTTCAATGAATGCTCATGCCATAACTTAACTTGTTGTCGAGTGTCTTCTTTAGTATTTGGATGAGCATTGTTGTGGTTAAGACATTTTCCCTTAGGTAGTTGATGGTAGAATATCTCTAATCTATGTTGTGTCAGCAAAGTTGATCTCCATGCTCTTGAATGCAATAATATTATCAAATATAATTCATCGAGACACTCCAAACCTATATACAATATTGTTCCTAAAAAATTGGAGCACATCAAGCTATGACCTCTAAGCGAATGTTCGCCCATTTAGAAAAGTATTTAGTAGTAGCTAAGATGAACGATGACCCTAAGAAGGAGGATCACCCACTATGTTTGTACCCCAACACTCAATGGCCATTAGCTAATGTAGATGTAGAATATTGGGTGGTTGGTGTAGGACCACATGTGTATTTGACATTGGTGGCATCCTTTGTCATCCATGCAATCTTTGATCATCAAGCCATATCCTAGGATCTTGCTTTCATCTTCAAAACCAATTTGTTGGCTCCATAATCCGAGTACCTCACAATCTTATGGCTTGGTTGTCTAAATAATGTAACCATATATGATGGGAGATAAGATACCATCCACAAGAGCATATGAAAGTGCTTTATGCTTCATCTGATGGGATTGAGACTTCTCTTGAGGTAGTTTTCCTTCATTTAGGTAATCCATGAATGGTTGCCTCCAATTTAACTTTTCATCCTTCTTGTTAATGGTAACCTCCCCTTCAAGAGAGTACTTTTTGATGAGTTTAATATCAATAAAGGATAAGACTTGTCTATTTTGGACCTTTATTGATATGAACTCATCCTCTAGACATACCAACTCCTTGGCAAGCTTGCCTAAAGCATACGCTATGGCATTCTCTCCTCAAGGAATCTTAAAAATGGTAACCTCTGGGATTTGGGGCAACTAATCCATGGTGTACTTGTGGTAGTGATGGAGCTTAGGCTTTATAACTTATAGGACCCAATGATTTGGTTGATAACTAGCTGAGAATCCCCAAAGATGTTGATGTTTTGGATGCTTAGAGTAATGGCTAACCCAACCAGCAATGTGAGCCTCATGTTCACCTTGTGATAAAGGATTGGAGGATGATATGAAAATCATGTCACGTCTAGAGTTAAAGAACTATTCCTATCCCGCCTTTCTTGGAATAGTAGATTGTGGTTTTTTCCTCAGGAAGCCACACCATCAAAGTACATCTCCTAGGTGAATGCTAGTATCCCCTAAGTTCATGATTTATTCATGAGAGATCATCACTAAACAGAGTCGATGTGGGTGTGCTAAGAAATCAAAGGTTTGTCCTTTCAATGCGGAGGGGTATGATGGTAATGTTAAACTGAGAGGATCATGGACTATCTGCCAACTATTTGGATAGTTGACTGTCTTGAGATATCGTAGTGATTAATCCTAGAGATTAAGTTCACTTTATGAGGAAGCATGTAGTTGTAGCTTTTGGGATGCAAAGATTAAAGCTAGGCAATGCTTCTAAAAAAGGGCATAAGTAGTCTCAAAATTAGATGATAAGGAAAGTATAGTATTTTCCTTCCCTTTATCATCTTGGAACAAAGCCAAGGGAGTAACTGCAAGAAAATGTAAAGTATGAGTGGAAATTCATCTTTTGGACATGCCTTATTTAAATTGAGCATAAGTGAATTTGGTTCTTTTCTTAACTAAGATGATGCTAGCTAACCAGGTAGGGTATTTTCATCCCAGATGAAGCCAACATCGATCAATTTCTTAACCTCATAAATAACCTATTCTATGTCTAATCGCATGCATCTAGGAGCTTGCTTGATAGGGTTAGTCGTAGGCTCTTTTGCTAGTTTATGGACTGCTACGTTAGGAGCCAATCTAGGCATCTCTTCTTAACTCCATGCAAAGTAGTCCTTAAACTCTGTGAATAGCTTAAAAAGTCATTAGTTTTAATTTCATTCAATAAAGAACTTATGTATGTCGGCATGAATCTTCTTTAGTTCCTAAGTTGATTTCCTTGAGCTCATCGATGGTTGACTTGATCTCTTCTTCGAACTCTGGCAGTGCATCTTTGACTTCAAAATCTGGATTATCTAAAGTTTCTAAGCACATATCCTCATATGAGTTAATGTGATTTGAAAAGAACCTATCAGATTTGAAATGATTGGTGATGACTAAGCAGTAATCATCAACATCGACTAGACCCACTATACCGAATCCTAGTCTCGGTCTTGATTGAGAGCTTTTGCATTTATTCTTTCATATTCTTTCAAAGTAGTCTAACCTATGCTTTGACCAAGTATGTGGGATTAACCCTTTCTTTGCTAAATTATGAACCCAAAGCAAGTACTAATCAAAAGGTAATTCTATTAAATCATTATATGAATCATCCTCAAGTTCTACATCAACTTCTTGACTTGTGGATTATGCTCCCAGAAAGAACCTCTGAGTCTTCACACCTGTGGATGACTTAGAAGCTTTGTTAACTACCAAACCCTCAGGTTTTTGAGAGAAAAGTGGGGTTAGAGCTAAGGTTCCCAACCGATGCCTAACTGTTTCATATAGACTTGAATAAACTTATGATTTGCTTTGGAGCCTGGTCTTCATCGCTATTTGGCTCAAGTGCCACCTCCAAGGGAATCTACAGAAGAGTCGGTGTGCTAACCATATAATACTCATCCAATAAACTTGATTCTAAGTCTATATGGATAACAGCTGTGCTCCTAGTAGCTGGGATATATCTTCTATTGGATGACCAATTAGGAGGTTTTCCACCCTTGACTCAACTCCCTCTTCCTCAGGTGGAGGTCGTCTTACCCATGTGTTCAAATGGAGTAAAATTGTAGGTGGAATCTAATGTTAGGCTCCACTTTCTCCTCAAGTCTATTTTCATTTCTCTTTCTTTTATTTTTTTTCTTTTCTTTTTCTTTTTTCACAAGAATAGACTTGTTAATTTTGAGGGAGGTAGTAAGTTGCATCTTCATATATGTCCACCTCATGAACTAAATGACTTGAGACCTCCTTTGACATAGTAGATGATCCCACCTCTCAAATTTCATACACGATGTAGAGAGATGGAACTATGTTGTTCTCATGTATCCATGGTCTCCCAAGCAAAGTGTTGAAAGATGTATCCAAGTTTATAATGTGAAACTTGATCTTCCAATCATCTATCTCTAAGGCAACACTATGGAGCCTAAAGCTCACCTCACTGAGATTCAATCTTCCCATCTTAGACTTGGGAGTCTTCTAGATACTATGTCCCTAGTCATAAGACACTTCTAACAATTAGGTAAACACTTAACCTAAGCCTAAAGACTGAAGGGTTAAGTGGGTTAGGTTTAGATTAGGATAATCCACCTACACAACCCAAATCCAATCCATGTTCACCTTCTCAAACCAAACATCAAGTTCAATTCAAACATCAAATTCAAATCCAAATCCAAACCCAAATTCCAAAACCAAATGATTGAAGCCCATGATCAAATCCAAACTTGAAACCCTTCCTAAGCCATATTACCTATCCCATGACTTAGCCAAATCTTAATTTAAATCAATCAAAAATTGATTGATTTTCTCATAATCAATTTATATCTTCAATCATCTTCCTAAATATAAATCGAATCTACATTCAAATGATCAAAACTAAATAAAACTAAATCAAATTAAATCAAAACCCTTCCTAAGCCATATGACCTATCCCATGGACTTAGCCAAATCTTAATCCAAATCAAGTCAAACTCAATTTATTTTCTCACAAATAAATCATGTTTTCAATCATCTTCACAAATTTAAATGAAATATACATTTAAATCATCAAAATTAAATCAAACCAAATCAAAATCCAAACTTAAGCCACATGACTCAACTCCATGGACTTAGCCAAATTCCTTCATTCCAAAACCCAAATTCAATTGATTTTCTAAAATTCAATCATACCTTCAATCATCACAAAATGAAATCTACAATCATCCAAAAAAATCAACCCAAATCAAACCCAACTTAACCCTTTTAACTTGAAATGTTCAAATGAACCAAAACCCATTTGAACCCAAGCCAATTGCAATTGAATTTATATATCAATCCCAAATCCATATATAAACTCAACTAAATCAAACTCAACCCAAAATCAAACCAACTAAATAGAATTGGTCCACTTGACCCAATGTGGCCAATTGACCTATTTGAGCCAAGTTGTAATCCCACCCAAATTGGATTGAACCAAGCCATCAAAACCTCCTATCATGATTGTTGATCACCCTTGATCAATCACAAATTGGTCAAACCAAGTCAACTTGTTCATTTTACCAAGTCAACCCCTTAACTCATATGGACCCAAACTAGCCAAATTAACCTAAGATTCCCTTGAAACCAATGATTCATACCAAATCAAAATCAATATTTGAATGTGACTTGATCTTCAATTGAGTGAAACCAAACCCAATTGGCCCTCTTGACCCAAATTGACCTAAAAGACCAAATTGGGTCAAATCAAAATATAAACCAAATTGATTGCAACCAATGTCTCAAGTTCATTCCAAATTGATTGTTGAACTTGACCAAAGCCATGATTGGACCCAATTGAACCCAATTGACCTACTTAGCCCAAATTGACCTAAATGTTCAAGTTGGCCTAAATAAAACCAAATCCAAAGTAATTGAAATCAAAGCCTACAATAATCTTCTATTAGTCAACTAAACCAACACCCAACCCAAGCCAATTTGGCCAATTTGGTCAAATTAGTCAACTTAACCCATTTGACCCAAATGAATTAAATAAGTCAAACCAAACCCAATTGATCCAAAACATCCCAAATGATCATATGAACTTGACCAACTTGGTTTGACCTAATTTGACCAATTAGTCAACTTGACCCAACTAACCCAATTTGACCTAAATGAGTCAAATTGAGCAACCAAATCAACTCCAATTGACTTTAAATTTGAGCTAACCCACTTTTGGCTAATATAAATCTACCCAAATCAAATCAATGCCAAATGATCATTCCCTTGGGTGAAGGGCATCATGAGATAAAATCACCCATGTAAGTGGTCATTTCCTTGGCCACTTGGTACTCTCCCAATGGTCACCTAGGCACTGGACATCCCAAATTCAGGGTGGTTATTGCCATGATCCATGGGAGGTGAAATCACCTCACCCTCCCATTTGGATCATTTGAAACCCATAGGACACACATGATTCTTCCCTGAACCACCTCCACACCTTCAACCAACCAAGCTGAGCCAACTCACCTCCTCTCTACCTCGCACTACTCCCTAAGATGGTTAGGGCACAAAAAAGCCAAACCCAATCCCACTATCCAATCAAGATGAAGGGGTACACCCTCATTTCTCAAAGACAAAATCATTCTTAGAACCCTAACTACCCAAGTTGATCCACTAGAGCATTCTCAGCTCCCAAGCTCATTCTTACAATCCCATTCCCATTTATCCTAAAAATAGACACTCCCATTTTGACCTAACTCTATTTTTCCATCAAACTCAAATTAAATTTTACTTCCTAGGCCAGGAAAGCAATAATGAATCATCTCCAAGCTTCAAAACGGAGGTGGAATTTCAATCAAAGCTGAGCTCTAAATCATCAATCCATGGCCTTTTGAATGAATGTTAAGGAATTGATCCAATTGATGCTCAACAAGACTTTGTCTCCACTATATGAAGTTTATTTAATCATTGACTATCTTGAGCTCTAAGGGTATGCTTCAAATTTAAAAAAAATGGGTTGGAGATTTTAAAGAAAACTTGCATCTCATGATCTTGACTGATCCCTGATGTCGAAGGTGTGAGATACTTTTGAGTTGATCCAGCTTGAGTAAGCAAGATCAGAAATGGAGATATATTCTCTCACTTGCATGATGTTAGATCACGCATTATCTATTTTGTGATCGAATATGGTCCATGATTAGATCCACTATTGATCTGATTTAATTATTAATCTATGGGATTAATCAGCCATCGATCTTAGATCAAATGGTGATGAGAAAAGCATGTCCTCCACCACCACATAAGAGATAAGTTTAAGTAGCCAATTTGCCATGTGGAAAGCATGCGCATCAAAATGTCACATGGTCCAATAAATTAGAAATTTAATTAATCATTTTGAATGGCTGAAACTTCTAAAAATCTTAAAAAATCATAGAGAAATCAAAAAACTGCAAATAAGTACTCATTTTAAAGATATTTCAGAGGAGAATTAATTAAAAATTATCTTAACTAATTTTGAATAGTAATTAAAGTTTATTTACAAAATTTATTAGTTTAATAACTCCTTAATTACTTAGGCAATTAATCCCAAATTTTATGGGTTAATTTAATGGGTATATAGTCTGGACATCCCAAACAGGGGAAGCCCTAAAGTCATTTGATTACCTCACTTCCTGGTTTAACAATGGCACGTACCCATTTGATTTCATTCTTATGTATTTCAACATTAGAATTTGGATAGAGTTTTAATTCATATATATAAATGATTCAATGAAAAAAAATAATCTTTGCATGGTTTTCTTTCTCTCATTTATGTATACATCCATGTGTGTCCAAGAAAAGCAAGTATATAGTTTGGACATCTTGGGAATATGAGGCTTTAGTTAGCCCCAAGAAGGTCATTTGACAACCTACCCCTAGTTTAATAATGACATGTAGTTGCCTATATCTTTGTACATGTATATGTATATGTGATTAGTGAATGAAAATCCCATTTTACATTAAAATTGCATGCATTCATAATTGACTAAGTGGTCTAATAAATTAGGCATATGATTTGGAGCTTACTTTTATGTTCATGTATACTAATTTACATATATTTTAATGCAAATGGGTATATAGTCTAGACATCCAGAATAAGAGGCTTTAGCTAGCTCCAAGGAGGTCATTTGATTAGCTCACTTCCCTGGTTTAACAATGGCACATGCCTATTTTATTTTATTCTTATGTAATTTTTGTATAAGAATTTGGATAAAGTTTTAAATTAATATGTTTAAATAATTCAATCAAACAAATATAAATTCTAAATATACACATACATTCATCATTTAAGTGTGCTAAAATATGTTGCATGCATAGATACACTTAGGATTAAATAATAAGCATTTTACATGTGATGGAAAGGATTGATTTAATATATGTCATGTGGTAGTAATTCAATTAAATTAATCTTAAGATGTCTTTCATTTTGAATAGGATTATTTAAAGTGAACCTAAACTTAGGATTAAATAAATCATTTTATAATCCATTCACTAAAGAGAACTAAATCAAATTAATATACGTTAGAAAGTGACTTAAGGTAGGGATGAAAGAGGGAAATCCTCTTTTCCTCTCTTCATACCACTTAGTTGTCAAGTGTAATCAAATAAAACAAAAGAAAACACAAATTAAAATTCTCAAATCAATTAAACTACTTCAAGTGAAATCAACCTTTCATGTTAAATTGAATCCTTCTACACATAGAAAATACAACACTAATGCCTAACAAGACTTACCACACAAGCCTTAATACACACATTAGAATTAAGTCACCACTTCTAGCTCTAAGTTAGGATGATGTATGTTGTGATGTATGTTTTCTTTCATGATGTATTATTTTAGATTGGATGTTAGGGTGTATGCTTCATAGATTGGATGATAGGCCAATATTAGCCTAGTCATCTTCTCTGCAGGTGATTATGCTTAAGGAATGCTTAAAATAAATGTGAATGCTCTTTTTGTTGCTTAAATCCTTAAGCATAATCCAAGTTAGGATGGTGGGCTTAGTTACCCATTTGTAGGTGCTAAGTCTAAATTATAAATACAACAACTTGGGATTATTTTTATATTTAGCTGACCTCCATTTTGCAGGTGTAGTTAGATTTACTTTTCCCACACAAGTACAATTTATTCAATAGGAATTAGGATTAGTGCTATGGGGATTAGGATGAGTAGTGGCCAGAAGGCTTTATCCTGGGGTGCCTTGTGATGCCTTTGAAGCAAGAACCATCCAAATTAAGGAAGGAACCAAATCAAAATGGAGATATGAAGAAAGAAGACCCCCATAGCATTTAATACAATTATAATCATTCTTTCATATTCTAGGTTGTATAAGGGTAGAGCTTGGCTACCCATCTTTTCTCTCTTGTATGACGACTGACATCTTTATTCTTTTATGATAGTTTATATAATTGTTTGATGTTATGTTTACATTGTGCATTAGGATGGCATGCTTGTCATAGTTTCTTAAATGATTGATGCTTTAATGTATGGCTTGGATATGATTAGGCTCTTAGGATAAAAATAACTTTTATACCCAACTAATCACTCATAACTAAATTTTAAACAACTCATAACCTCATCATAAAGCCTAAGGAATAAATAAGATAATTAAAAGATTTAGCAACCCCTTAGCTGTATGGATGTATGTTTCACATCATGCATGCATATTCTTTCTCTCTTGAACATGAAGGATCTCCATCCTTGCATGATAAAGGAATGCATAACCTGTGAGGGCATCCCTTGTGGTGGAGAACACCTTCTTCTAGCTGATTTGACCCATAACTTATTTCATCATGCATTTAAGCATAAGAAATCCTAAAGCCTCTGTCAAAATGATGTGTCTAAAATGAAATAAAATTTGAAAAGATTTTGCATCTATAGATTAAGTCATATGCTCATACCACTCATGCTCTAATCTCTTAGGGAGTGTGTTTAGGACTTTAGTCTCTTTCTAATTAAATAAATACCTTAGCTATCTTGCAATTCATAAGACTGAACTACATGGTTTTAAAATCATAGGAGTTAGGCACTGAGTTATAAGTCTAGAGGTTGACAATTTATTCTCTTGTGGAGGTAAACCCTTATGTCCACTTGTCGCTAGATTTAGGTCATGCTAAAGCTTTAGGATCTAGCTATTTTCTTGACGAGCATAAATCCTCACCTCTTAAGCATTCCCACAACCTTGTGTTGGTTGATTATAAGCCCTTGTAATCTAATTAAATTTCAACTCAAAATATATAAATCTCCTCAACTTCAAAATTATAATGCCCAACCATATGATAGATTGGAATGCTCACTAGGCTTCCTAGTATCATGAGCATTTTCTACTTATTTCATTTGGATTTGAAAAATAAGTCTTCTCCTTGAGCTTTCCCAATTGATTTTCCAAATACAACCAATCTTTTGATAGTCTAACCTTGAAATCTTGGAGATGATAATTGTCTACTTTAATTGAGAGTATTCTTAGAAAATTTCATTTCCTAAGATGTAGTTAACTATGGAAGCTTGCCTACATATGGAACTTAAGAACCTGGTTTAATATAAACCTTGCTTTATTCATCCAGGTAAAGTAGGGAAAAAATCTCTTGTACATTCAAAGACCCATCATGCCTTAGGAGTCCTTATTACGTGATTAGGTTCATTGTAGGGTGATGCCTCTATCTTTCAAGATAGTACATCATTCCTCAATATTGTACTCGATCACCTTAAAAAGTACCCCACCCATACATCCAAAAATAAACACCACAAGGCCCTCTCGCCTTGTTCATTGAATCCTCTCAACATCATCCTTTCTTTTCAGAGTTTGGAGATGTCGATCCTCAACTAGTCAAGGGTTCTTAGACTCATAATGTTGATTGATACAATTGGGTCAACCAAAACTCTGGATAGCCTGTACCTGCCAACATCCACTGTAATGTAAAGAGTGCTCAATCATCCCTAAGAGTCTTCATCCGAATGTAACTCCTAAGATGTCTTTCGAGTGGAATGCCTCCTCTTTAGTGGTCAGCTGAGCTAAGCATATCTCTAGATCAAGTAAGGCATTGATTATAGATTTCCTCATCTCTTTGGATAAGACAAGGGTGTTATATGCATGTTAGTTGAAAACTTTCTAAGGTGAGCTAGACATTGTAATCAACTATGGCTTGGTCCTCAACAAGCATATCCATGGGTGGAGCATCCTATGAGGGCTATCTTCTCAGAACCAATGACTTGCTTACCTTTTCATGAGGTGCTACCCTAGAGGTAGAACTTTCAGTTGACGAAAGTGACTTCTTGGAATGATGAGCTTGTGGAAAGTTTTACTTTCTCATCGGGCATGCCTATCTTCTCCTATTTACTGACTCCAAGTCAATCTTAAGAGGTGAACGATTGATTCAGAAGGATAGTCAATTAAAAAAAAAAGGATCAAACTACTAAAGCTATTATTTTTTATTTAGACTGAGAGCTTTCAATAGGAATCAAGAACATCATAAGTGGACAATATATAAGTAGAATTAGCTTTTTTTATTTATTTCTTTTGGGTAGAGTACATAAAAAAATCAAGTAAAGTAGTAAGGGATTTAGTGCCCTTATCTAGATACAATGCTCGTAGTATGGTGAGTGGCCGCTACTATCACCCTCCCCGAAGTTATCTTTTGCAACTAGTAAACCTTCCTTGGTGTGGAGGTTTGAGCTACTGTGCACCTACAAGGAAAACTTCTTGATCTTAGAAATGATCTTCTTATAGGTTCGGGAAAAGGAGATATCCTAACCTTCTTTGGTCTTAAGAGGATTGCAAGTATCCCCAAGGATTACTCTAACAGAATTGGATGGTTATTCTAATAAGTATTCCTTAGAGATAACTATGGCTCTCAACTTGTAGCTGCGCTCAAGCTAGTCCTGAAAAGTGATACAATCCTCTAAGACATGGCCTAACATATAGTGGTATGGGAAAGAGCTAGGATCATCACTTTTTCCCACTTCCTCCACCCTCTTATGCTTTGGTAACTGAAAGTCAAGTTTCTTTAAGAGATTCTTAAAGATTTTCCTAACTACCTCCCTCTTGAATGAATAAGGCTTATTCAATATATCAAGAGTAAGTGGAAAGTAGCTACAGGCATGGATATGAATACCGCCATTGGGTGGTCGAGGTGGTGGAAATGGTTGTGTGTCATCATGGAGATGATGGCAAGTGGTGGAAGAGGAGGTGGCAAAGGAGGCTACTGAGCTCATAGTCTCTCATAGTGAACTCTGGCTGGTTGGTTTCCTTTATCCACTAACACAACTATCCCTGACTTCTTTTTAAACACCTTCTGCAGCTTGGGCCAAGATGATTGGTCGAGAAATGGCAACTATTTTGCTTCTTCTTGTAGCCTAACCGCATTGTTGATTAATTTCTTGAATGTTTTGATGGTAAATCCCTTAAGCATGAAGGCGACTATGCCATGGATATTCTTGAGAAGAATCTCAATGGCATGCTATTCAGATAATATGGTTCGCATTTCATCATTAGGTTGCGCCACTTCAGAATGTAATCAACAAGGGACTCATTGACTTTATGTTTCTATATAATGAGGTCACCTACAATCACCCTCTATTGAGCTCCAGCAAATCTCTTGATGAAAAGGTGCTCCAACTTAGCAAAAGTCTTCACCAAACTATTGGGCGGTTCAACACATTAATCAAATGCAACACCTGACAGACTACTAACGAAAAGGTGTAAGAGGAGTGCGTTACTGCCACCGATGTTGCAACAACCGGCTCTAAAGTGCAATGTGTTATCGTGGGTTCCCACTGCCATCAAAGATCTTGAAGGATGGTGGCACAAAACCCTAAATAAAATAAAAACTAAATAAAACCTAAACCTAAAAATAAAAAAAATAAAACCTAAAAATAAATTAAAAAATAAAACATAAACCCTAAACTAAAAAAAACCTTGACCTAAAATAAACAAAATAAAATAAACATAAACCTAAACTAAAATAAACTAAACTAAAAAAAATAAAACCTAAACCTAAACCTAAAATAAACTAAACCTAAACCATAAAAAAAAAAAAAAACTAAAAATAAACCTAAACCTAAACTAAAAAAAACATAAAAATTAACCAAAAGTAAAACCCTAAAACCTAAATAAAAATAAAATAAAATAAAACTTAAAAATAAAAAATAAAAAATAAAACCTAAACTTAAAAAATAAAATAAAAATAAAACTAAACTAAAAAATAAACATAAACCTAAACCTAAACCTAAAACACAAACTAAAATAAATAAAACAAAAATAAATAAACTAAACTAAATAAAAAAAATAAATCTAAATAAAAATAAAAACTAAAATAAATAAAAAATTAAAAACCTAAACCTACCATTTTCTAATTTTAAAAAAAACCCTAAATCTAAACCCTAAACCATAAATCTTAAACCCTAAACCCTAAACCCTAAATAATAAAATTAACCCTAAACCATAAACCCTAAACCTTAACCCTAACCCTAAACCCTAAACTGTAAACCTAAAACCCTAAACCTAAACCCTAAACTATAAACCCTAAAGCCTAAACCCTAAACCTTAAACCCTAAACTAATCGTAAACTCTAAATCCTAAAAACCCTAAACACTAAAACCTAAACATTAAACCATAAACCCTAACACTAAACCCTAAAACCCTAAATCGTAAACTCTAAACCCTAAATGCTAAACCCCAAACCCTAAAAGCTACAAAACATAAACTTAAACTAAACAAAACCTAAAAATAAAATAAATAAAAAACTAAAATAAAATAAAAACCTAAACTAAAACATAAACCTAAACCTACAAATTAAATAAAATAAATTAATAAAAATGAAAATAAAATAAATAAAACCTAAACTAAACTAAAAAAATAAAATAAACCTAGAATAAAATACCTAAATAAAATAAAACTAAACCTAAAATAAAAAATAAAATAAACCTAAAATATAATAAAATAAAAGTAAATCAACCTAAGCCTAAAAAATAAACCTTAAAATAAAACCTAAAAAATAAATAAAAAAATAACACCTAAACCCTAAACTAAAAAAAAACTAAAACTTCCAATATAAATAAAATAAACTCTAAAATAAATAAAACCTAAACCTAATCCTAAAATAAACTAAACCTAAACCTAAACTTAAGCTAAATAAAATAAAAACTAAAATAAACCTAAACCTAAACAAAACCTAAAATTAAACCTAAAGAAATAAAATAAAAACCTAAACCTAGACATAAAAAAAAGTACAACCTTAACCCAAAAAAGAAAATAAAAATAAAACTCAACTAAAAATAAACTTAAACTTAAAAGAATAAACTAAAATAAAAAACTAAACTAAATAGAAATAAAAAATAAACCTAAATAAAAATAAAAAAATAAACTAAAATAAATAAAGAATAAATGAAATAAACTAAATAAACCTAAGCCTATAGGTTTACTTAATTTTAAAAAAGAAAACATAAACCCTAAACCCTAAACCCTACACCCTACACCCTAAACCCTAAACCCTAAATCCTAAAAAACCCTGAACCTTAAACTCTAAACCCTAATCATAAACCATAAACCCTAAAAGCATAAACCATAAAACCCTAAACCATAAACCTTAAATCCTAACCCTAGACCTTAAACCCTAAACCCCAAACCCTAAACCTAAACCAAAAGTAACTGAATAAATTAAAAAAATAAACCTATACCCTAAAGCCTAATAACCTAAACCTAAACCTAAACTTAAACCATAAGAATTGGCAAAACCTAGATGGCAAGAACATCACCATCAACCAGGCTCAGTCTAGATCTGGTGGTGGAGGCAAAGCCGGAGGCTGCAATTATCGCAGTGGTGGTGGGGGATCTAGAGGTACTGGTGGATATGGAGGTGGCAGTCGGAGCAGTGGTGGTATTGGAGGCAGGAGGAGCGACGGAGGTTACAGCTGTGGTGGTGGCGGAGGGAGTGATCGCAAATATGATGGTAGATCCTGCTACTCGAGAGGCCTGGGTGGTTCTGATGGGAACTAGAGAAACTAAAGAACGACCGATCTGATCTACTGCTTATGGAACTGTGTCTTTACAGAAAAGACATTTCTAGTTATCTAAGGTTTTTTATTTGCTCTATGCGTGCTCATTTTTTATCTATTTTGTCACTTATGTCTTAGAAAATTTGTGTTTTACCTAGTTGATGAAATCGAAAAGAAGAAATGTTGAATCTGAATTTATTCTCTGTTAAAAAAATGAAAAACCCTAAATCCTAAACTAAAACCTAAACCCTAAACATAAAACCTAAACCCTAAACCCTAAACCCTAAACCCTAAACCTTAAAAAGCTTAAAACCAAAACTAAAATAAATAACTAAACTAAATAAAAATAAAAATAAACCAAAATCAAAATAAAAAATAAAAAAACTAAAATAAAATAGAATAAACTAAATAAATTTATACCTACCACTTGACTTAATTTAAAAATAAATAAAAATAAAAATAAAAAAACTCTAACCCTAAAACCTAAATCCTAAACCCAAAACCTAAAACCTACAACCCAAAACCCTAAACTATGAACCCCAAACACTAAACCCTAAACCTGAATCCCTAAACCCTAAAAACCTAAAAACCTAAACCTAAACTAAATAAAACTAAAAAGTAAAATAAATAAAATAACTAAACCTAAATAAAATAAAATAAAAACCTAAATTAGAACTTAAACCTAAATGAAAGCCTAAGCCTAAAAATAAAATAAAAGAAAAAATAAATATTAAACTAAAAATAAATAAATAAATACCTAAACTAAACTAAAAAAATAAAATAAACTTAAAAATAAAAGACCCTAAATATAATAAAAACTAAATGAAAAATAAAAATAAAATAAACTTAAAATAAAAAAACCAAACTAAATAAAAACCTAAACCTAAAATATAAACATAATAAAATAATAAATAAATAAAAAACCTAAACCTTAAACTAAAATAAATAAAATAAAATAAACCTAAAGCTAAACCTAAACTCTAAACTAAACAAAATAGAATAAAAACTAATAAAAACCTAAATCTAAACTAAAAAATAAATCCTAAAAATAAACCAAAAAAAAACCTAAAACCTAAACTTAAATAAATAAAATAAAAACTTAAACAAAAAAATAAAATAAAAATAAAACTCAACTAAGAAATCAAAACCTAAACTTAAACTTAAAAAATAAACTAAAATAAAAAAAATCTAAACTTAAATAAATAAACATAAAATAAATAAATTAAATAAATTAAAATAAAAAATAATCCTAAATAAAAATTAAAACTAAAATAAACTAAAATAAATATAAGATAAACTAAATGAACTAAAAAAAACTAACCTACAAGTTTACCAATTTTAAAAAAAAAAGAACCCTAAACCTTAAACCCTAAACTCGAAATCCTAAACCCTAAACCCTAAACCCTAAACCTACAACTCTAAACCATAAACCAAAAATAACCTTAAATCCTAAACCCTAAACTCTAAACCCGAAAACCCTAAACCCTAAACCCTAAACCCTAAAACATAAACCCTAAACCCTAAACCCTAAACACAAAAATAAAAGAAAAAAAACCATAAACTCTGAACACTAAATTCCAAATCCTAAACCCTAAATTAACCCTAAACTCTAAAAAGCTAAAAACCTAAACTAAAATAAATAAACCAAACTAAATAAAAATAAAAAAAAACCTAAATCATAAAAAAAAATATAATAAATAAAAATAAATAAACAAAACAAACAAAATAAACAAAAACCTACCACTTGACTCAATATAAAAAAATAAAAAAATAAATAAAATAAAGGAAACACTAATCCTAAACCCTAAACCCTAAACCCTAAAACCTACAACCCCAAACCTTAATCCCTGAACCCCTAACTTTAAACCCTAAACCCTAAGATTCCCTAACCTAAAACCTAAAAAACCTAAACCTAACTAAATAAAGAACAAAAAACCTAAACCTAAATAAAATAAAATAAAATAAAAACCTAAACCTAAACCAAAACCTAAAAAAAATAAAATAAAATAATAAATAAAACTAAAATTAAATTAAACAATATAATACTTAAACTAAACTAAAAAACATAAAATAAACCTAAAAATAAAAACCTAAATAAAAATTAAAAGTAAAATAAACCTAAAATAAAATAAAATAAAAATAAATAAGAACTTAAACCTAAAATAAAAACCTAAAAATAAAACCTAAACCTTAAACTTTAAAAAAAACCTTAAACCTAAAATAAATTTAAGAAAATAAACCTAAACTAAAATTAACTAAACTAAAATAAATAAAACCTAAACCTAAAACAAACCAAACATAAACCCTAAACTAAAATAAAATAAACTTAAAAAAGCCTCTAAAAAAAATAAAACCTAAAAAATAAACCTAAATAAAACCTAAACCTAAACCTAAAAAAAATAAAATAAAAAACCTAAACCAAAATTAAAAAAAAAAACCAAAAAACTTAAAAAAATAAAATAAAAATTAAACTAAACTAAAAATAAACATAATCCTACACTTAAACCTATAAAATAAACTAAAATAATAAACCTAAACTTAAGTAATAAACTTAAAATAAACTAAATAAAAATAAAAAATAAACCTAGATATAAATTAAAATTAAACTAAATAATTAAAATTAAAAATAAACAAAAAATAAACCTAATTAATTTTAAAACCTAAACGTTAACCCTAAACCTAAACCCCTAAATTAAACCCTAAACCCTAAACCCTAAACCCTAACTAAGACTAAACCAATCAAACTAACCCTAAACTAAACCCTAAACCATAACACTAATCCTAAATCTAAACCCTAAACTCTAAACCTTAAATCTAAACCCTAAACCTAAACCTAAACCCCAACCCAACCTTAAACCCTAAACCCTCCTAAAACTCCCTGAGAAATCCAACCTAAACTATAAACCCTAAACACTAAAGTTTAAACCCTAAATCCATCTAAACCCTATGCCAAAGCTAAACCCTAAACCCTAAAACCCTAAACTAAGAAACTAAAGCTAAACCCTAAACCTAAACCTTAACCCAAATACTAAAGATAAAACCCTAAACCCTAAAATTGTAAACCCTAATCCCTAAAAACTAAAACCTAAAATAAATAAAACATAAAATGAAATAAATAAAAAAACCTAATCCTAAATAAAATAGAAAAATAAAATAAAATGAAATCCTAAACTAAAACCTCAACCTAAACATAAAAATAAAAATAAAATAAAATAAAATAAATAAAAACCTAAACTAAACTAAAAAATAAAATAAACCTAAGAATTAAAACCTAAATAAAATAAAACTAAACGTAATATAAAAAATAAAAAATAAACCTAAAATAAAATAAAATAAAAACCTAAACCTAAAACAAACCTAAAATAAATAAAATAAAACCCAAACCCTAATTTAAAACCTAAAGCAATGGTTTACCTAATTTAAAAAAAACCCTAAAACTTAAACTGAATAAAATGTAAACCCTAAACCCTAAATAATAAATAATAAATTAACCCTAAACCTTAAACTCTAAACCCTAAACCCTAAACATTAAATCATAAACCCTAAACCCTAAACACTAAACGTTAACCCTAACCCAAAACCCTAAACCGTAAAACTCTAAACCCTATACCATAAGCCCTAAACCCTAAATACCCTAAACCCTAAACCCTAAACCCTAAACTAACCCTAAATCATAAGCTAAACCTAAACCCTAAACCCTAAACTATAAACCCTAAAAACCTTATACCCTAAAGCCTAAACACTAAACCCTAAACCCTTAATCTTAAACCCTAACCTTAAACACTAAATCGTAAAACCCTAAACCCTAAAACATAAAACTTATACCCTAATCCCTAAACCCTGAACCCTAAACCCTAAAAATTAAAAAACCTAAACCTAAAGTAAATAAAATCTAAAAATAAAATAATTAAAAAACTTAAACCTAAATAAAATAAAAAAATAAAATAAAATAAAATCCTAAAATAAAACCTAAACATAAACCTAAAAAGAAAATAAATTAAAAAATAAAAATAAAATATAATAAAAAATAAAAATAAACTAAAATAAAATAAATAAAAACCTAAACTAAACTAAAAAATTAAATAAACTGAAGAATAAAAAACCTAAATAAAATAAGTACTAAATGTAAAATTATAATAAAATAAACCTAAAATAAAAACTAAATAAAATCCTAAACCTAAAAAATAAACCTAGAAACAAAACCAAAAAATAAATAAAAAATAAAACATAAACCCAAAACTAAAACGAAAAACTAAACATAAAATAAAAATAAAATAAACGTGAACCTAAACTAAAATAAAATAAACAAAAATAAATAAAACCAACTACAGTCCAACCACTTTGGCATAACTATTGTTAACTGATTCTGAGATTTTCATTATCAGTCTTTCCCATATATAATTCTATAATTTCATATCGAGAAAACTTTGTACTCCAAAATAGATACATAGTAGAAGATTTTTATTGGGCTAAGCCCCGTTATTTTTTACCCTCTTCTTGGGGTTTTTCCACGTAAAAATTCTGGAGTGTCTTATTTATTCTTTAAACATATATGTTTGTGCTAGATTTCGCAACAAAGAAGGCGTAAAGTTTTATTCTATACCAGATTTTTTAGTATACAATAAATAAAAAATTATATAATAAATATAAATTTTATAGATAATTTTAAATTAGTAAACTTAAATTTATTAAAAATAAAACTAAAATTTATTTGATTTTACATTCTATTTGATTTATTTGGTCCAATTTTTAAAAATCTAAAATTATTTAATTTCCTAAAAATACATTAAAAAAAAAAACCTAAACCTACTAAAGCAAAAAATAAATTGACATTTTAAATTTAATACATATAAAAAATGATCATAAAAAAATAATATTTGATTAAATAATGAAAAAAAAAGTTAAAATAATTAAATTATAACCTTAAAGAAAATTAAATAATAAATAAATAAAAGATAAATTAAATGAACTAAAACCTAAATTTAAAATTTAAAGAAACCTAAACCTAAAACCCTAAATCCAAATCTAAACCCTAAACCCTAAACCCTAAACCCTAAACTAAACCTAAAACAACCCTAAACTAACCTAAACCATAAACCCAAAATAACCTAAATCCTAAACCTAAACCCTAAACCTAAAACCCTAAACCTAAACCTAAAATAAAACCATAAACCCTAAAATATAAACCCTAAACCAAACACAAAAAATAAATAAAAAACCTAAAATAAAAAATAAATCCTAAACCTTAAATTAACCCTAAACTCTAAAAGCTAAAACCTAAACTAAAATAAATAAACCTAAAATAAATAAACTAAACTAAATAAAATAAAATAAACCTAAATCATAATAAAAATATAATAAATAAAAATAAATAAACAAAACAAATAAAATAACATAAACCTACCACTTGACTCAATATAAAAAAAATAAAAAATAAATAAAATAAGAAAACACTAATCATAAATCCTAAACCCTAAACCCTAAAACCTACAACCCCAAACCTTAAACTCTGAACCCCAAACCTTAAACCCTAAACCCTAAGCCCTATTCCCTTAACCCTAAAAAACTAAAAACATAAACCTAAACTAAATAAAACCTAAAAAAAATAAAGAAACAAAAAAACCTAAACCTAAATAAAATAACATAAAATAAAAACCTAAATTAAAACCTAAACCTAAAAATAAAATAAAATAATAAATAAAAACTAAAATTAAATAAAATAAATAAATACTTAAACTAAACTAAAACATAAAATAAACCTAAAAATAAAAACCTAAATATAAAACTAAATAAAAAATTAAAAATAAAATAAACCTAAAATAAAATAAAATAAAATAAATAAAACTTAAACCTAAAATAAAACCTAAAAAATAAATAAACCTAAACCTAAATAAAAAAAATAAACCTAAAAAATAAATTTAAAAAATAAACCTAAACTAAAATTAATTAAACTAAAATAAATAAAACCTAAACCTAAAATAAACTAAACCTAAACCCTAAACTAAATAAAATAAAATAAACTAAAAAAAAGCCTAAACCCAAACTAAAAAATAAAACCTAAAAATAAACCTTAAATAAAAACCTAAAACCTAAACCTAAAAAAAATAAAATAAAAAAACCTAAACCAAAAATTAAAAAAAACCAAAACTTAAAAAATAAAATAAAAATTAAACTAAACTAAAAAAACATAATCCCACACTTAAACCGATAAAATAAACTAAAATAAAAACCTAAACTTAAATAATAAACCTAAAATAAACTAAATAAAATAAAAAATAAACTAAATATAAATAAAAATTAAAATTAACTAAAATAAAAAAAAAATAAACCTAATTTACCTAAAAAAAAACCCTAAACTAAAAACCTAAAAAAAATAAAACTTAAACCCTAAACCTAACCTACCTAAACCTAAACCTCCCTAAACCCTAAAATCTAAGCCCTAAACTAACCCTAAAGCCTAAACCCTAAACACTAAAGCCTAAACCCTAAACTAATCCTAAACCATATGCCAAAGCTAAACCCTAAACCCTAAAAATGCTAAAGCCTAAACACTAAAGCCTAAACCCTAAACCTTAAACCCTAACCTTGAATACTAAACCATAAAACCCTAAACCCTAAAATTGTAAACCTAATCCTAAAACCAAAACTAAAGTAAATAAAACCTAAAATGAAATAAATAAAACCTAATCAAAAAAAATAAAATAAAATCCTAAACTAAACCTAAACCTAAACTAAAAATAAAAATAAAATAAAATAAATAAAACCTAAACTAAACTAAAATAAAATAAACCTAAGAACAAAAAAACAATAAAATAAAAAGTAAAATAAAAATAAAATAAAATAAATAAAATAAAAATAAAAATAAACCTAAAAATAAATAAAAATAAAACAAACCCAAATTAAAAAAACCTAAAGTAATGGTTTACTAATTTAAAAAAATAAAACCTAAAACTAAGAAACCTTAAAAATAAACCCAAACCCTAAACCCTAAATAACCTAAAACCCTAAATAAAATTAACCCTAAACCTTAAACTCTAAACCTAAACCCTAAAACTAAACTATAAACCCTAAACCCTAAACACTAAACCTAACCCTAACTAAACCCTAAAATAAACTATACCATAAGCCCTAAACCTAAATACCTAAACCCTAAACCTAAATAAACCCTAAACTAACCCTAAACCTAAACTTAAACCTAAACTAAACTAAAACCTAAAACCCTAAAGCCTAAACAAACCCTAAACCTTAATCTAAACCCTAACCTAAACACTAAACATAAAACCTAAACCTAAAACCTAAAACCTATACTAATCCCTAAACCAACCCTAAACCCTAAAAAAATTAAAAACCTAAACCTAAAGTAAATAAACCTAAAAATAAAATAAATAAAACAAACCTAAATAAAATAAAAAATGAAAATAAAATAAAACCTAAACTAAAACCTAAACATAAACCTAAAAAAAAAATAAATTAAAAATAAAATAAAATACAATAAAAATAAAATAAACTAAAATAAAATAATAAAACCTAAACTAAACTAAAAATTAAATAAAAAGAACAAAAAACCTAAATAAAATAAGAACTAAATGTAAAATTATAATAAAATAAACCTAAAATAAAAACTAAATAAAAACCTAAACCTAAAAAATAAACCTAAAACAAACCTAAAAAATAAATAAAAAATAAAACATAAACCCAAAACTAAAAAGAAAAACTAAACATAAAATAAAAATAAAATAAACGTGAACCTAAACTAAAATAAACTAAATAAAAATAAATAAAACCTAAACCTAAACCTAAAATAAACTAAACCTAATCCCTAAACCCTAAGCTAAATAAAATAAAGCAAACTAAAAATAGACTTAATCCTAAACTAAAAATTAAAACTAAAAATAAACCAAAAATAAAACATTAACACCTAAACCCTAAACCCTAAAAAGCTAAAAACCTGAACCAAAACTAAACAAAACTTAAAAATAAAATAAATTAAAAATAAAACCTAAAATAAATAAAAAATAAAACCTAAACCTTAAACTAAATAAAAAAATCTAAACCTAAAATAAGTAAAATAAAATAAACCTAAACCTAAACCTAAGCTAAAATAAATAAAACCTAAACCTAAAATAAACTAAACTTAAACCCTAAACTAAATAAAATAAAATAAAGTAAAATAAACCTAAACCTAAACTAAAAAAATAAAACCTAAAATAAACCAAAATAAAACCTAAAATAAACCTAAAAAAAAAGAAAATAAAACCTAAACCTAAACCAAAAAAAAAAATAAACCTAAACCTAAAAAAAAATAAAAAAATAAAACTAAACTAAAAAATAAACATAAACCTAAACCTAAACCTAAACCAAAAAAAGAAAATAAAATAAAAAACCTAAACTAAAATAAATAAACCTAAAATAAATAAATAAACTAAATAAAAAACAAACCTAAATAAAAATCAAATAATAAAATAAACTAAAAAATAAAAAAATAAACTAAATAAATTAAAAAAATCAAACTACCTTTTTAAAAAAAAACTAATCTAAACCTAATCCCTAAATCAACCTAAACCTAAACCTAAACCTCTAAACCCAACTAATCAAAAACTTAAAAAAATACCCTAAACCTAAATTTAATTTAAAACCTCTAAACCCTAATTAAAACTTAAACTATAAACCTAATTAACTAATAATTAAAATTTAAAAACAATAACCTAAACATAATAAATAAAAAAAAACTCTAAACCCTAAACTAAACCTAAATAACCTAAAGTAAATAAAAAATTATAAATAAAATAGAAAACTTAAACAAATAAAATAAATAATATAAAAAACTAAAAAACCTAAACCTAAACCTAAAATAAAATAAAATAAAATAATAAAAAATAAAAAAATAAACTAAGCTAAAAAAAATATACATAAAAAATAAATAATCTAAATAAAATAAAACTAAAATAAAATAAAAAATAAACCTAAAATAAAACTAAAAACTAAACCTAAAAAAATAAACCTAAAATAAATAAATAAAACTAAACCTAAACTAAAAGAAAACTAAACCTAACATAAAAAATAAAATAAAATAAAATAAACCTAAACCTAAACTAAAATAAACTAAACTAAATAAATAAAACCTAAACTAAACCTAAAATAAACTAAACCTAAACTAGAAACTAAATAAAATAAAATTAAATGAAAATAAACCTAAACCTAAACTAAAAATTAAAACCTAAAAATAACCTAACCAAAAACATAAACCCTGCTTAAAAAAGCTAAAACTTAAACCTAAACTAAATAAACCTAAAAATAAAATAAATAAATAAAATACTAAAAAAAAATAAGATCAAAACTAAATGAAAAAATAACTAAAATAAAATAAAATAAAACTTAAAATAAAAAAAATAAAATAAAATAAAAAAAAACCCTAAACCTAAACTAAAACATATACCTAACCTAAACCTAAACCCTAAACCCTAAACCTAAAACCTAAACCCTAAACCCCTAAACCTAATCTAAATGAACCCTAAACCCAAACCCTAAATCGTAATCCTAACCTAAACCAACCTTAAACTAACCCTAACCCTAACCCTAAACCCTAAACTTAAATCTAAAAAACCCCCTAAAATATAAACTTATACCCTAAATAAATTACAAATAAATTTTAAATCCTAAAATAAATGCTAAAACCTAAATCCAAAAGGGCTAAACCATAAATCTAAAACCCTAAATAAACCCTAAACCCTAAGCTAACCCTAAACCCTAAAACCCTTAACTAAATCTAAACTAAAACCAAACTCAAACCTAAATTCTAAACCCTAAATTAAACCCTAAACCCTAAATAACACTAAACCCTAAAAACCTAAACCCTAAACCCTAAACTAAAAAAACCTAAAACCTAAACCTAAAGTAAATAAAACCTAAAAAATAAAATAAATCAAAGATTAAACCTAAAACATTAATAAAATAAAATAAAACTAAAATAAAATAAATAAAACCTAAAAAAATAAAATAAACCTAAGAATAAAACCTAAATAAAAAATTAAAATGTAAAATAAAAATAAAATAAAGCTAAAATAAAATAAAATAAAAAAAAAAAATACCTAAACTAAAAAATAAATCTAAAAGAAATAAATAAATAAAACCCAAACTAAACTAAAAATAAAAACTAAACCTAAAAATATAAAATAAATAAAATACAATAAACCTAAAACTAAACTAAAATAAACTAAACTAAAATAAATAAACCCTAAACCTAACATAAACTAAACCAAACCTAAACCCTAAACTAAATAAAATAAAATAAATAAAAATAAACCTAAACCTAAACTAAAAAAATAAAACCTAAAAATAAACCTTAAAATTAAACCTAAAACCTAAACCCTAAACCCTAAACCCCAAAAAAAGTTAGACCTAAACCTAAACTAAATAAAACTTAAAATAAAATAAAATAAAAAACCTAAATAAAAAATAAAATTAAAAAATAAAATAAAATAAAAAAACATAACCTAAACCTAAACCTAAACCTAAAATGAAAATAAAAAAATAAAATAAACCAAAATAAAATAAATAAAACCTAAACTAAATTAAAATAGAAAACTTAAATAAAATAAAAAAGCCTAAAATATATAAAAAAACCTAAAATAAAATAAAATAAAATAAAATAAAAAACTAAATAAAACCTAAACCTCAAAATAAACTTAAAATAAATAATAAATAAAACCTAAACCCTAAACTAAAAAAAATCTAAACCTAAAATAAAAAATAAAATAAACCTAAACCTAAACTAAGATAAACTAAACTAAAATAAATAAACCTAAACATAAACCTAAAATACCTAAACCTAAACCTAAACCTAAACTAAATAAAATAAAATAAACTAAAAATAAACCAAAACCTAAATTAAAAAAGAATACTAAAAAATAAACCTAAAATAAAAACTTAAAACCTAAACATAAAAAATAAAATAAAAACCTAAACCTAAACCTAAAAAAAAAAATAAAAAATAAACTTAAACCTAAAATATAAAATAAAAATATAACTAAACTAAAAAATAAACCTAAACTTAAAAATAAATAATAAATAAACCTAAAATAAATAAACTAAACTAAATAAAAATAAAAATAAACTTCAATAAAAATTAAAATTAAAATTAACTAAAATAATAAAAAAAATTAACTAAATAAACTAAATAAACCTAAACTACAAGTTTACTTAATTTAAGAAAAATAAAATATAAAAATAATAAATAAATACCCTAACCGCTAAACCTACAACCATATACCCTAAACCTAACCCTCCTCCCCAAGCTCTCTCTTCTAGTGATTTTGAATCCCTCTTGGTGGCATGCCCTCGACTTTGATTGTGGTTTTGGCTTTTCAATTTTGAATCGATTTTAATTGAATGACATCTAGCCATTTTATGGATGTTTTATCATTGACCATGGCTATGATGTGTTCTAGTCCTTTGGTTCCACTTAAAATATGGATGTTTTGGCTTGGGCATCCGACATTTTGGGATTGACCCAATGCATCTTCTACTAAATATTTTAAGGAAGCGCTTCTCAAGATTTCTCCCTCTGATTCGGTTAATATCATTTCAATGTCTTTTGAGGTTGGCGGTCATAATGTGCTCATGTGGATGTTGAAAAGTTGGCAAAATCTTTGAATTTTCTCTTATCATAAATTTTCGCATCATCCAAATTTGGATAAGATCCACTCTCTTTCACAAGCTTATGGGTGCCTTCTCAATTGGTCTTATTGACCTTGCATATCCTAATTTAACTTTCTAATGATCCGATTATCCATGTATTTTTTCATCATTCTTATTTCATCTTTAATTATTAAATATGTTTGTTGAAGTGGTCACCCTTTTGACATTAAAGAGGAATCTCCTATTGTCCCTATGTGGTTATCTCTTCCTAATATGTGCATTCATTTTACCCACCATGTGCTTTTGCTATCTGACTTTATTTGGTCACCTTTGTAACTCAATTAAGCAACATGATCTCGCCTTATGTGGCTCAACCTTCATTGAATTAGACATAACTAAAAAATACCCTAAGGAAGTTTGGATTGGCTCAAAAATATGGGTATTCACAAAGGTTGAATTGGAGAACCTTTTAGTTTTTTGTCAATCAAAAATGGTCATGATAATTTAGAATGTTTTATTCTCCATCCCCACTTAAAAAAAAATGAATTCCTCATAAGGAAAATGTTGTCTCTTCCCATAAGTTGATTCCTACTTATGTTCATCATATCCTAAGGATGGTATGAAGTCATATTGAGGTTGATTCCTTGGATATCAAGGTTAATCTTATTGAACATGTTTTGGCTTCTAATGTTAGTGGATTCAAGATATTCAAAATGGGAAGTATGATTTACCACTTATCCCTTCTTCTAATTTGAATATTCTAATGCGGAGAATAATAAATTCTTTAAGTTATTAGAAGATGATTATATTTCTTCTAATTATATTCTGGCATCTATGCTAGTTTTGATCGATGAAAATAAAGCTTTTAATCAGGATTTAAATGATGCCTAGCATGCTAAAAACATTTCTAATCCATATTTTACTACCTGTGCTTTAAATGGTTCTAAAGCATCAGCATCTCTCATTACTAAACTTGATATTCATGTTAATTGTACTTTTCAAATAAATATAGATTTGGAAGAAGGTGAACTCCCTCTAAACGCTTGGAGATTTCTCCTAAATGTATGGCCAATGTTACTAAATCTTACTTGGATGATGACTATAGGGGAAAAGAAAATGGCTTCCAAACTTATGAAGCTAAAAAGAAAAAATGTTAAAATTTCTCCCAAATTGTGCAAAACACTTGATCTGCTGTAACACCCTCTCTTAATTAACCTTTGCTTAACGACCTTTTTTATTTTCCTTATGTTTAATTTTCTTATTTGAATGTTAGAGGGATCTATTCTTCTAGTCATAATCATATTTGAAATCTTTGTATTCATAATATTTCTCTTTATTGTTCTAGAGCCTCTTATTCATGCTAATAAAATTAACCATGTTGCTAGAATGATCGATTTCAATAAATTTTTCTCTAATGTTAGTAATAGGATTTGGTGTTTTTGGAATAATTTCATTGAGGTTTCTATTCTTGATGACTTTCATCAAGTTGTCAATGATCAAATCTTTTATGGTGATTATTATGTTTTGGGGTATTTTATTTATGCATCCTCAAGAGATCTTCGTAGAAATTGAGATAATTTAAGGGATTTTGCCTTGTCAACAAACCAAGTTTGTTGGTGGAGATTTCAACACCATTTTGTTCTCATTTGAATAAAGTGGTGGTTGCTCTCCTAATATTCATTCCATGGAAGATTTCTCCAATATGACCCTTGATTGTAATTGATATTGGATTTAAGGCTCTAATTATACTTGGCAAAACTCTAGACTTTGGCAATGATTCGCCTATATTTTTTTAATAATCATTGGATTACTCAATGGCCTATTACTTCTGTGGACCATTTAACCAAAACCTTGTCAGATCATGCTCCTCTTCTGGTTTCTATTAAAGATAATTCAAATAGACTTAAAACTCCTCTCCTTTAGATTTCAAAACATGTGGATTCAACATATTGATTTTTTTAATGTTGTGGCTAATAATTGGAAAGCTCCTTTACATCCTAATAATATTTGATGGGATGAATAAACTTTGGTTTAAACTTAAAAGACTTAAACAAAATTTGGGCTCATGGAAAAAAGCATTCCTTTAAAAACCTTTCTACTAATATTAAAGATATGGAAAGATTGGTTTGTGATCTTGAATTCTCTATTATGTCTAATCCTTCTAAGATTACAGACTTGAGAAAGATAAACTTTGAGCTTCAAAAAATATGAAAGAGACTTATTGGCATCAAAAAGCAACTAGAAAACATATCGTGGATGGTGACAGGAATAATAGGTATTTGCATGCTTTGGTTAATAAAAAGAGAGCTTTAAATAATATCAAAAAATTAAAATGATAATGGAGATTGGATTATGGAGAATAATGATATTAAGGAATTAGTTATAAATTACTTTAGAAATATGCTTTTTGTAATCACTTTGATTCCTTCTATTATTATGAATGATGATAATGATTTGCTTACCATTATGCCTAATGAAGATAAAATTTTAAAAGTTGAATAGCATGAACATAGATTCTATTGTCCAATGGATTTCGCTCAATTTTTTCAGAAATGTTGGTTTATCATTAAAAATGATTTGATTGAGGTTGTGATTGATTTTTTTAATGGTAATTTTTTCCTAGATATTTTTCTACTACTTCTATTGTTCTCATATCTAAGAAAGATAATCCAGACTATTGGAGTGATTTTAGACCTATTGGTCTTTGCACATTCTTCAATAAGTTGATTTTAAAAATTCTTACCAATAGACTTAGTCCTTTACTTAATAGAATTATCTCTCTCAACCAAACTAGTTTTGTTAGAGGTTGGTGAAATTATTTCTACCATCATCTATCCCCTTTGGGAAAGAAGACAAATGATAGAAATATAAACCTATTGGGACACCAATCTAGATGTTCTTGTTTGGGTGATCATGACATTGAGAAAGGTGTACTATCTCAAAGATAGAAGTCACCACCCTGTAATGAACCTAATCACCTTAATAAGGACTCCTAAGGACTATGGGTCTTCAAAATGTATCGAGATTCTTCCCCTACTTTACATGAAAAAGTAAAGTAGGGTTTATTTTAACTGGTTCATTAAGTTCCAAGCCCCATAGTTAATTACATCCTAAGGAACAAGATTCCTTAGAATACTTTGATTAAGGTAAATGATCATTATCTCCAAAGATTTTGAAATGTAGGACTATCAATCATTGGTTTATTTTAGAGAGTTAAGTGGGATCAATCAAGAGAGGGAGTTCTTATCAAAGCCAAATGAAGATAAGTAGAGATGCTTAAGATACTAGGCCTAGTAAGCACCTCAAACTATCCTATATATATTTTTTGAACTTGAATTAGTATGTTTGAGTTGAATTTTATTAGAAAGTTAGCTTACAATTCTATGATACAAGGTCATGGAAATGCCTAAGAGGTGAGGATTTATGCTCATAACCCACAAAGGGAAGTAGCAACCTCTGAACCTAAATCTAGGGAGCTGAGGGCCAAAAGTATGACCTAAATCTAAGGCAAAATGGGTATTTGGTTTACCTCCACAAGAGGATAAACCACGACTATTGGACATACAACGCTGGGGTGGCCAACTAACTCCTCGATTTTTAAAATATAGGCAAGTCAAAAGCATTTGCAAGATAGCTAAGCTATTTTTTATTTAGAAAGAGTCTAAGTCCTTAAACACACTCAAGAGACTAGATCATGTAGGTATGAGTTAAAGACTTAAATATAATGCAAATTTTTTGTTATATTTTATTTTCATTTTGGACAATCAATTTGACACAAGCTTTAGGATTCATATGCCTATTGCATGAAAAATTAGATTTTGGGCCATAATCAACAAGATAAAGAGGTGTGTTTCCACCATGGCTCTCAAAGGTCAAGCCAAGTTCTCTGGCAAATGTGGAAGCCCTCTAATCAAGAGTGAAATAATATACTTTTTATGTATGATGTGAGAAATAAAATACAACATCTAGATAAGGGGTTGCTAATTCTTTTATCTTGATTTATAGCCTAAACTTTAGATGAGGGTATGAGTTATTTATTTTAGTTTGAATTATTTTGATTGATAGAAAATTTATTATTTTCCTAAGAGCCTAATCATTATCCGTGCCATACATCAAAGCAAGAAGAAACTAAGAAAAGATGCAATCTTAATGCTCAAGCTAAACAAACATCAATCAATTTATAAAGCTAGCATAAAAGAATAAAAGGTCATTTATGGTCGACCTAATCGCGACAAACCCTGAAATAAATTGGGTAGCTAAAACAAGAAAGAAACTAAGAAAGATGCAATCTTAATGCTCAAGCTAAACAAACATCAATCAATTTATAAAGCTAGCATAAAAGAATAAAAGGTCATTTATGGTCGACTTGCACAAACGAAAATAAATT
Organism: Cymbidium sinense; assembly: GCA_021442155.1. Lineage (NCBI taxonomy): Eukaryota > Viridiplantae > Streptophyta > Magnoliopsida > Asparagales > Orchidaceae > Cymbidium > Cymbidium sinense. Next base: position 72,407 of record JAKCPB010001172.1, on the reverse strand, counting down.
GGGTAGCTAAGCTCTTTATACAACTCATTATAAATGAATTAAATACAATGAAGAAGGAATTCATTATTATGGGGCCTTCATTTTTTATTTCTTCATTCTTCTTTCTCCTTTCTTCTTTCTTCTTTCTTATTTTGGTTGGTCAAAATGTGGTTGCTCTGAAGGCTTCACATTGTACATAAGGCATAACATTATGACCAATGTTCATCCTAATAGCCCATAATAATTATTCTAAAATCCTAATTACAAAATTACATAAGAATGGAAAAAAGGAAATCTAACTAAAATTGCACAACAAAGATTAGCTAAATAAACCATACAATCCCAAGCATGTATATGTATGAATTGGAATTAGCCCCACACATGGGTAACCAAGTTCACTTGGCCTATTTTGGAATATGCTTAGGGTATAAGCACGCACATCAAAAGTAGTTTTATATTTTAATACAATGCCCCTTAAGCACGATTCCCTATAGAAGACAATGATTAGAATAAGATCACCCTACCATTTAGTCTAAGCACATACACCCTATCATCTAAACTAAAACATTACATCACAAACATAAGCAAAAAATCAAACCATGCATCACCTAACCTAAAGCTAGAAGTAGTGACTTATTTAATGTGTGTTATTTAAGGTTTGGTATGCTTAGCTTGGCTTTAAGGTTAGAGTTCTCTAAGTATGAAAATGTTCAACTTAGGGGGTGATTTCATTTAAGTGATTTAGTTGATTTGGTTATTTTATCTTGTATGTTGATTTGGTTTGAATGAACTTATAATTACTAAGTTGTAAAGAGAAGAAAATTGAAGAGGGCTTCTCTTTCGTCTCAAACTTAAATAATTTCTAAGGTAGATTCATATTTGATTTTTGTTCAATAAATGTTTTGTTATGTGTTTTGATTAATCCTAAGTTTAGATTTTCCCTGAACAAACCTATTAAAAAAGAAAGAAATTTTAAGATTAAGTAAAGTGAAATACTATAAAAAATACACAACACTTTAGTTCTATCCCAAAGATGTAACATGCATACGGAGGACCCTAAACACATCTATACATGAAAATGGAAATATTTAGCACACCTTCATGATGAATGCTAAGTGATATTGTTTAAAGAAAATTTGGAATGTTTCATGTATGCATGATTTTGTTAAGTAGAAAATAGTGATTCTTTTATCCATTTGTCATATGCACATTTACAAGTATAAAAGACATAAGTGAGTATGATGCCATTGTTAGCACTAGGGGGGTTCAAGACCTAAGGGCAACTTAAAGCCTCGCAACCCAGGATTGTCTAGACTAATATACCACTTTTCTTAAATACATGTGTACAAAAGAAATGCATGGAAGAGAATCATGCAAAAGTTTATGTTTGTTTGATGTTGGTTTGATTGTTTAGTTTAAATGGGTGATGTGGAATTCCTTCTTAAGTCATGACATAGGAGTGTATAGGAATGTATTTAAGCAAGTGTTATGTCCTTTTCAAATGGACTATACACATGGCAAATCCTATACAATTCTATGTTAAGAAAGAGAGGGAGAATCACATAACACATTTTATACTCACATGCAAGCTTATAAATAATTATAAGTAGCATACATTTTAGTTATGATATTTGAATTATAAGTTTTGAAAATAATTTTTATTTAATAGTCATAATAGCCATTAATATTCTTACTTTAGCCAAAACATGCAATTTAACATAAAGGAAATATTTCATTTTTAAATTTTTTTTAATTTGATTTCTAAAGGCATGAATGCATGATTTTCATATGACATACATATTTAGCATGATAGAATGAAATAAAGAGATGAAAGCATGTAAATTCATTCACCTAATTAATTCCTAAAGATAATCTTATGAAATAGGATTATTTAAAGCAAATCAAATTTATTTTAAAGAGATTTTTAGTTTTGTTTGAGTTTTATTTGAATTTCGGAAATGTTGAAGAGTTTTCTAGTCCTAACCTATTTCTCTCATGTGTGAGTTTATTTAGTTTGTTTTTAGAACCATTAGATGATTTTTATATTTTGTTTAGGTTAAGGTGTGAATTATGTGCATTAATTACCCCTTACCTACAGAACTCTAACATATTTAATCAAGTAATTATGAGCCAATGTATGACATAAACAACATAAAGAATTTAAATTAGCAATGAATCTAGGAAAGAAAGGGCCTAATGTAATTGGCTCATAATTAATGATTAATTAAGCTAAAGGTTTAATTTAAGTACTTTCATAACCCTTCCACACATGTAGGTTGGATTTTGATTTCCTTTAGTTACTTAGGTTATTGAACACCTAAGCACCTACCCAAGATCAATTGGTTAAGTTTTAGAATGCTTTGAAAATTTTATCATGTTAATTAAGTAGGTGATTAGTGGATTAATTAAGTTTATATTAAAAAAGAAATGGGTTTTAAGGAATAACTTAGGAAAATATCCCAAAATTATTCCATTAACCTCCTATTCACTTAACCAAAGCTTAATTAACTTAATAAAGGGATTAAACCACTATTCATATATTTAATTAAGCATAATTACATTAAGTGAGTGATTAAGGATTCATTAATTGATTTCTCTAATTAACTCATCAATAAATCCCAATAAAATTAGGGGAGATAGTGGTCATTCCACTAAATGCATCTAAATTAATGATGTAATTAGAGAATAATTAAAGTTATTAAGTTTTTACTAAAATCTTAATTAAGAAAAATGCACTATTCAATATCCATTATAAATAATTTTAGTTAATTCTTTACTAAATTATCTTCATAATGCAATTTATTTTTTATTTTTCTAACTTTTCTATATTTAGTTATGTTATTTTGAAGATTCAATGATTAAGGAATTAATTAAAACCCCTAATTATATAACTAATCCCATCGGAGCCATGTGGAGTGCTAACTCGGTGCGCAATTTCCACGTTGTGCGATAGGATTCTTCACTTAAGTTATCACATCCCAATGCCGCATCAGTGGCGTGCTACATACTTTCTCATGGATCATCCAATCAAGGATGGACGGTTGAGATCAAGCCGCAATTCTTAAAAGATAAATCCATGGATCCTATGCATCTTTATCAGGACTATCAATCCAAAATGCGTAGATGGATGGTCCATGACACGTCACTGAGTTTGCATGTGGGAAAGGGCATTTGTCCACTCATTAGAGAAAGATCTGAGCTTGAATGAGCTCGGCTTGAACTCAAACTCAATCCACACCATCATTATGCAAGGGAAAGACATCTAATGGTCAAAATGCAATGGGGTGAAAACTTCACAAAGGATCAAACACTTCCTATTCTAGGCTGGTTTGAATGCATACCTCACGAGCCTATCACCAACACTCAACAATGAGGTAGCTTCATCTAGTAGAGATGAAGGAAAGTTTCAAGCCTTGGGATGAAGTGGATCTTTCTATGGACAAAGGTGGGCTTCAATGTTTGCCTTGATCAAACTCCCTCTCCCATTCCTTGAGAACTTGGATGAAGCTTTGGATCAACTCGAATAGGTCCCCTTAAGGTGCTTGAAGAAGGAATTGAGCTAAAATTTACTATTGAATGGGATTGAATTCAAGTACATCCCATTTTGATAAAGAGAGAAATGGAGAATTGAAAAGTGCGGCTTGGAGAAGCTTGAGGATGCAGTTCCCTAGCTTCAATAATATGAGTTGGATTCAAATGAAATTAGGGGGAGTATATCTCCCTCTAGGTGGATCAAAGCTGAGCATAAAGATGTTATTTTTATCAAATTTACCCTATGCAATGGGCTTGTTAGGCCATTTAGGGTGGTATGTGATTCGATTTTGGTCAGAGGAGGTAGTGGAGAAGTTTTCATGTTCTTAATTGAGTAGAGGAGGGATCCTAGGTGCTCAATTTTCAAGTGGGTGGTCAATTTTCCCATTGGGCTGGGATTTGCTGACTCAAACCCATTGGGTCATGTGCAACATACTCACTAGTGTCCATGGAGTCCACTAAGAGGGTGCCAAGTAGCCATGAAAGGATTTGACAAAATTCTAAGTGAATTTGGCAAAGAATTACCCTTTGAACTAGGGGCAAAATGGTCATTTAGCTTGGATTTCATTTTGAATATGTTTGGTATGATTTTAAAATGGGTTAGGGCAAGTTTCAATGAATTTGGAATTGATTTGATATGATTTGGCTCATGTTGACCCATTTAGGTCAAAATGGGTCAACTTAGGTCAAGTTGACCAATTGGTCAAATTGGGTCAAACCAAGGGTTGAGTCAAGTTCATATGACAATATTAAATGATTTTTTATCTTCGTTTCCAATGAAGTCGGTTCATTTGATTTCATTTAGGTATAATGGATTAAGTTGACCAATTTGACCCATTTGACCTATTTGGGTTTGGTCATGGGTTGGTTTAGGTTTAATTGGTCAATTAAGATATATTGGTATCTTTGTTTCCATTCAATATTAGTTTAGTTTGATTTTGGCTCAATTTGACCATTTAGGTCAAGTTGAGTTCAATCAATTGGGCTAGGTTTTAGTGGCCAATTGAGGCTTTGGTCAAGTTCAACAAGTTATTTGCAATGAACTTGACCAATTGGGTTTAGTTTCAATAAATTTAGCTTAGATCAAGTTTCGACGCATTTTGACTTTTTAGGTCAAGTCCAAGTTTCAAGTGGCCAATTGGGGGTAGGTTAGGCTTAAATGATGACTTGGTCAAGTTCAAACATTGATCATAAACGATTTTGATTAATAGTTTCAATCAATTTGCCTATGGTAGATTTTGCTGGTTTTTCATTTTAAGTGTTGACTTGGTCAACCCTTAGGTTTGACTTTGTTTGACCTAATTTGAGTGATTGATCATCTCATGACTAAAAAAATAAAACCTAACACCTAAACAAAAAAATAAAATAAAATATAACCTAAACCTAAATTCAAAAGTAAAAAATATAACCTAAACATAAAGGATAAAATAAAAATAAAACTCAGCTAAAAAATAAACCTAAGCCTAAAATTAAAAGATAAAGTAAAATAAAAACTCTAAACTAAAATAAATAAATCAAAATAAATAAACTAAACTAGATAAACTAAATAAACTTAAATAAAAATAAAAAATAAAATAAACTAAAATAAGTAAAATAAATTAAATAAACTAAACAAACATAAACCTATTAGTTTACTTAATTTAAAAGTAAGAAAACCAAAACCAAAATCTTAAAGCACAAACCCTAAATCCTAAACATGCATTAAACCTACAACCTTAAACCCTAAACCCTAAAAAACCCTAAACCCAAAACCATAAACCTTAAACCCTAAACCGTAAACCATAAACTCTAAACCCTAAACCTTAACCCTAAATCCTAAACCCTAAAAGCATAAATCACAAAAGCCTAAACCCTAAACCATAAACCACAATTGAGCTGATTTTTATGAAAGTTGATCTTAATGAAGTTAGCAAAGAGGTTGAGAAATACAAAGTTGGTGCTCTTGCCCATGTTGGTCTTGTTGCACCTATTGATGTTATGGTTCCCCCAAGTAGCATTGGTTTGGATCCTTCACGAACCTCTTTCTTCTAGGTTATGTTAAAATTATCACCCTTGAGCTAAAAAAGGTGATAAGGTGGGATCTTGAGCGCCTCTGCTTCGGACTAGGCCATTCTCTTATGGCCTTATCATCGCCTGTATGATGATGGTTCGTGTTGGAGGTGCTTGACCTCACTAAAGATGGTCTCATCGATAAGTTTTTGGCAACCCTTTTAATGATCACTTCTCTCTCACTAGCCCTCTCTTATCCCTCCCTTGATGTAGCATCCCACAAGTTCATCAACACTTACAAGAATGTCCTCACCATCACTATTTCCAAATACAATACCGATCGAAGGTTAAGGAGCATTTGAAAGATCCTAGTAAATTTCATGAGACTGTTACGCCTGATGCTTCTACTACTCTTATTACTGCTACTGGTCTGGCTGCTATAATGGAAGAGAAGAAGGAAGATCCTACTGAGCAATCTGATGATGACATGGGTTTCGCTTGTTCACTTTGTTGTCCTTCTATAAAATCAAATTTTATTATCTCTAGTAGTTAAATCAATTTTGAAACACTATTTTGTGAATTTTTAAATACATTTTATTTTATTCTATTTTATTAGTTATTAGAGGATAATGTGTAATTTGATTTGGTAATTTCTTGTCTATTATGGAATCATTTGAGTTTAAAATAAAAAAAAACTTAAACCCTAAAGCAGGCCTTAATAGTAAACCATAAACCCTAAACACCAAGCCCTAACCTAAACCTAAAGTAACTAAATAAATTAGTAAATAAACCTGAACCCTAAAACCTAATAAATCTAAGCCTAAATCCTAAGAATGGGCAGAACCTTGATAGTAGGAACATCACCATCAACCGGCTGCCTTGATCTAGGTGGAGGCAAAGGTGGAGGCGGCGAATCATAGTGTTGGTGGGGATCTAGACCGGTGGATATGGAGGTGGTGGTCGGAAGGTGGTTATGGAGGCGGGAGGAGCAACGGAGGTTACAACCATGGTGGTGGAGGGAGAGATCGGGGATATGATGGTGGATCCCTCTACTCAAGAGGCCAGGGTAGTTCTAATGGGAACTAGAGAAACTGAGGAAAGGCCGATCTGGTATGCTGCTAATGGAACTGTGTCTTTAGAGAAGAGCGGTTCTTCTGTTATCTTTTGATTTTCTCTATGCGTGCTCATTTTTGATTTATTTCATTGCTTGTTTCTTAGAAAACTTGGTGTGTTACTTGGTTGATGAAATCAAGAAGAAGAAATGTTGAATTTGAATTTGTTCTCTATTAAAAAAACCAAAATCCTTAAACCCTAAACCAAAACATGATCCCAAACACTAAACCCAAAACCCTAAACACTAAACTATAAAAATTAAAAAATTAAAAATCCTAACCCTAAACCCTAAGCAAAACTAACCCCTAAACCCTAAACCCTAAACCAACCCTAAACCCTAAATGTAAACCCCAAAACCCTAAACCCTAAACACTAAACTCTAAACCTTAAACCATAACCCTAACCCTAAACACTAAACCCAAAAACCCTAAAACCCTAAATTGTAAACTTAAACCTTAAACCATAAACCCTAAACCCCAAATACTAAACCTAAACTTAAAGTAACTAAAAAATTTAAAATAAACCTAAACACTAAAACCTAATAAACTAAACCAAAATCCTAAAATGGGCAAAACCTCAATAGGAACATCACCATCAATCAGTCCTAGATCTGGAGGCATTGGACATGTAATAGTGGTGGTGGGGGATCTAGACCGGTGGATATGGAGGTGAGGCATAGTGGATATGGAGGAGGAAAGAGGTTACAATGGTGGTGGTGGATGGAGAGATCGGGATATGGTTCCCTCTAATAGGTAAAGGCTATGGTGGTAAAAACTGGAGAAATCAGAACGACTTAGGAACTATGTTTTAAGAGAACTTAGTTATCTAAAGTTTTAAGTGTTACTTAATGTAATCAAGAAGAAGAAATGAATCTAAATTTATTCTCTATTTAAAAAAAACAAAAGCCCTAAACCCTAAACTAAAACCTGAACCCTAAACCTAAAACCTAAACCCTAAACCATGAAAATACATAAAAAATAATAATAAAACCCATAACCCTAAAACTAACCCTAAACCCTAAACCGTAAAACCGTAAAACCCTAAACCCTAAACCCTAAACCGTAAACCTTAAAGCCTAAAAACCTAAAAACCTAAACCTAAACTAAGTAAAACATAAAAATAAAATAAATAAAAAAACCTAAACCTAAAAAAAAAATATAATAATAAAATATAATAAAAACCTAAACTTAAAAATAAAATAACAACAACAACAACAACAACAACAACAACAACAAGCCTTAATCCCACTAGGTGGATACATGAATCCTTGTCTCCATTGTGTCCTATTATGTGTCAAATTCTCATCTAATTCAAGTATACTAAGATCATTATTTATACATCTTAACCAAGTCTTTTAGGTCTACCTTTCTTAACATAAGGCAAATCTAATGCATCTACTCTAATCATATAGACGCTTTATGTGGCCAAACCATCTAAGGCGACTCTCCCTAATCTTATCTACCAGGAGCTACTCCAACTAACATACTCATTTTGCATTCTATCTTTAAGAGTAAAGCCACTCATCCACCTAAGCATCCTCATCTCGTAACACTTAACTTAGTCTTATGCTTCTTTTATTGGCCAACATTCTCGCACCATAAGTCATTGCGGTCTTATCACCATCTTATAAAATTTTCCTTAAGTTTAAGTGGAACTTTTCATCACATAATAGGCCGATGCATTCCTCCACTTCAACCATCCAACTTGAATTCTACTAATAACATCTCCATCTATTTCACCATCATTTTGGACAATAGAGCCTAAATATCTGAATCGCTCGCTCTTATTAATGACTTGATCACCTAAAGCCACAACACTATCACTAAAACTTCTACAACTAAAATTACACTCCATATATTCAGTTTTAGATCTACTTAAATGAAAACCTTTAGACTCTAAAGTTGACCTCCATAATTCAAGTTTATTGAACTCCCTCTCGTCTTATCAACAAGAAGAATGTCATCAAAAAAGCATACACCAAGGTACATCTTCTTGTAAATGCCTCGTAAGAACATCCATAACTAAAGTAAAAGATAAGGGCTTAATGTTGATCCTTGATGTAATCCAACTAAATAGGAAAATATTTTGTCAATCCTCCTTGTGTTTGGACACAAGTAAATGCCTCTAGTATACATATCCTTAATGACTTCAATATAACCAATATTAACTCTTTTCTGTCTAGAACTCTCCAAAGAACATCTCTTGAGACTTTATCATAAGCTTTCTAAATCAATAAATATCATATGTAGATCCTTCTTACTTTCTATGCTTCTCTATCAACCCTCTTAACAAATGTATAGCATCCATAGTAGATCTACGGCATGAAACCAAACCGATTGTGAAACTTCGTATCACATCGTAACCTATGCTCAATTACTCTCTCCATAATTTTAATGTATGGCACATTAACTTAATTCCTCTATAATTTGCACACTCTTGTGCATCACCTTTATTCTTAAATATAGGAACCAATAGACTCTTTCTCCACTCATCATCTTTTTAGTCTTTAAAATAATATTAAAAGATTTGTAAGCCAAGAAATTCCTTGATCTCTAAACATTTCCACACATCTATTGGAATATTATCCGGTCCAGCTTTTCCACATTTCATTTTCTTTAAAGCTTCACTAACTTGATTTACTAATACTGACGATAGAAATGAAATTCTCTATTATTGTTTAGGTATTAAGGTTGCTAAAATCATTTCAGATCCTTCATTGAAAAGTTTATTAAAATATCTCATCCACCTATTTTCAATATCTTTTCTAAGAAAAGCACTTTATTATTTTCATCCTTAATACCTCACTTGAACTATGTCTTTTCTCCTATCTCTTTGCTTGGCTAACTTATACATACATCTTTCACCTTCTTTGGTATCTAATCTATTGTATAAATCACTAAAAGCTAAATTTTTTGCAACATATATTGCTTTCTTAGAATCTCTACAGCCACTTTATATCTTTCCCATCCAATTGTTACATCCAAGTTTTATAACAATGCTTCTTATTTTTATCTTTTCTTGCACACTCGACTCCACCACCAACTATTCTTATTAAAAGAAGCTTTTCCTTTTGATTCTCCAAGCACATCTTTAGCAACTTGCTTAATTTCACTTGATATTTTTCCCACATAACGTTAGCATCTTTATGAACACCCAAATTCTAATATCTTGTAGCTTGCTCTTAAAATATTTTTATTTGTGTTCTTTAAGTGTCCCCATCTAATCCTAGGACAATAATTTAGTTTATTTTTCTCTTACAACCTTTCATCTTAAAATCTAAAACTAATAGATGTACTTAAAATTTCACTTGGTATGACCTTACAATCTTTACAATTTAAGCGATCTATTTTTCTTATCGAAAATAATCAATCTGTTTTACTAGATCCATTTTTATAAGTAATAATATGTTCATCTCTTTTCTTAAAAAAGTATTAGCAACTACAAAATCATAAGCTAAAGCAAAATCTAATATAGTCTTACCTTCTTCATTAGTAACTCCAAAACCATAACCACCATGAATACTTTTAAAATCTTCTACTACTCTACCAACATGTCCATTTAAATCTCCTCCAATAAATACTTTTCTTCAAGAGGTATCTGTATTAATCCTCTAATTCATTCCAAAATTTTTCTTTTACACTTACCTCCAAACCTACTTGAGGAGCATAGACACTTATAACATTGATAATCTTAGTATCAACAATAATCTTTAAAGCTATAATTCTATCTCCACATCTATTAATACTTATAACATTATCCTTTAAACTTTTATCTATAATCACCTACACCATTTCTAGTTCGACTTTTACAATACCAAAGTTTAAAACCTAAACTATCAATCTCCTTGGACTTCTCACCAACCCATTTAGTTTCTTGAACACATAAAATATTTATCTTTCTATGAACCATAATATCTATTAATTCCAATTTACGTAAGAGTACCTATATTCCAAGATCCTAACCTAATTCTAGTTTCATGGACTAACTTCTGATCCGTCAAAATGTGGGAACCCTTGATTTAACGCATCCGATAATGTTTCTAGCATTTTTTTCAAACAAATAAGGCCTGTGGGCTAAAGATAACAAAATGATTTAAAGGATTCATGTCATGATTATTTAATTACTGGTGTCGACTACCTAAGCAACCCTCCACTTTTGCATCCGACTTGGGAAAAATAGTGTTAAAAATAAAATAAAATAAAATAAAATAAAAATAAACTAAAATAAATAAATAAAAACCTAAACAAAACCAAAATATCAAATAAACCTAAAAATAAAAAAAATAAAATAAAAACTAAACAAAAAAATAAAATAAAATAAACATACAATAAAATAAAATAAAACTAAATAAAAACCTAAACCTAAAAAATAAACCTAAAAAAACCTATAAAAAAATAAAAAATAAAACTAACCCTAAACTAAAAAAACCTAAATCAAAATAAACAAAATAAAATAGACCTAAACCTAAGCTAAAATAAACTAAACTTAATTAAATAAAACCTAAACAACCTAAAATAAACTAAACCTAAACCCTAAAAATAAATAAAAAATAAAGCCCAAACCTTAAACTAAAGAAAAAAAGCAAAACCTAAAATAAAGAAAATATAATAAACCTAAACCTAAACTATAAATAAAACTAAATAAATAAAACCTGAAACGTAAATAAACTAAACCTAAACCCTAAACTAAATAAAATAAAATAAACTAAAATAAACCTAAAACTAAACTAAAAATAAAACTTAAAAATAAACCTAAAATAAGAACTTAAAATCTAAACCTCAAAAAAATAAAATAAAAACCTAAACCTAAACCTAAAAATAAAAAAAACCTAAACCAAAAAAATAAATAAAAACAAAACTAAACTAAAAAAATAAACATAAACCTAATCCTAAACCAAACCAAAAAACCAAATAGAAAAAAACTAAAGTAAATAAATATATAAATAAAAACTAAATAAAATAAAATAAACCTAAAAAATATAAAATAAAATAAACTAAAATAAATAAAATAAACTAAATAAATAAAAAATAAACTAAACCTACAAGTTTACTCTATTTAAAATAAACCCTAAACCTTAAACCCTAAACCCTAAACCTAAATTCTAAACCTAAACCCTAAACCTAAACCTAAACCCTAAACCAAATCTTAAACCAAACCCTAAACCACTAAACCCTAAAACAAATAAAACTCAACACTAAACCCAACCCTAAAACCTCAAAGTTAAACCTAAACCCAAACCCTAAAAATAAGCCTAAACTAAACCCTAAATTAGTTATAAACCATAAACCCTAAACCCTAAAAACCCTAAACCCTAAAGCCAAAACCAAAAAGCCAAAACCCTAAACCTACAGCACTAAACCTACAACCATAAACCCTAAACCCAAAAACCTAAACCCTAAACCCTAAACCTACCCTAAAATGAGCTAAAAGCATAAACCCTAAACCTAACCTACTAACTAAGGTAGACCGACCCTGAAACTAAACTCTTAACTAAACCTAAACTCAAAACCATAAACCCTAAACTAACCCTAAACCAAAATACCTAAACCCTAAAACCTTAAACCCTAAAGTTTAAACCCAAAACTTTAAATCATAAACCTCTAAACCTAAACCTAACCCTAAACCCAACTTAAACCCTAACCTAAACCTAACCTAAACCCTAAACCTAACCTAAACCCAAACCCTAAAATAAACCTAAACCCAAACCCAAAAACCAAACTAAACCCTAAACCCAAATTTTAAACCCTAAATCCCAAACCCTAAACATAAACCTAAAGTAACTAAATAAAAAAAAATAAACCTAAACACTAAAACCTAATAAACCTAAACCTTAAACATAAGAATGGGCGAACCTGATGGAAGGAACATCAACCATGCTCAAGTTCATGGTGGAGGGGAAGGTGGAGGTTATCGACTAGTGGTGGGGTTTTGGAGGTGCCGTGGATATGGAGGTGGTGGTCTAGTGGTGGTTATGGAGGTGGGAGGAGCAATGGAGGTTATAGTCGTGGTGGTGGCGGAGAGAGATCATGGATATGATGGTGGATCTCGCTACTCTAAATGCCGGGGTGGTTCTAATGGGACTTAGAGAAACTGAAGAATGGCCGATCCGATCTGCTTGTGGAACTATTATAATAGAGATTCTAATTAACTAGGCTTTTTATTTTGCTCTATGTGTGCCCATTTTTTATATATGTCGTCGCTTGTGTCTTAGAAAACTTGGTGCGTGGTTGATGAAATCAAAAAGAAGAAATGTTGAATCAAAATTTGTTCTTTATTAAAAAAAACTAAAATGCTAAGCCTTGAACTAAAACTAGAACCCTAAACCTAAAACCTAAACCTTAAATCCTAAAAATAGAAAAATAAAAATAAAAAATAAAAGTAAAAAAATTCCTAACCCCAAACCTTAAACCCTAAACCTACAACACTAAACCCTAAACCCTAAATCTTAAAACCCTAAACCATAAACTCTAAATCCTAACCCTAAACCTTAAAACCCTAAACCATAAACCTTAAAACCTACAACCTTAAACCCTAAACCTTAAACTCGAAACCCTAAACAATAAACCTAAACCCTAAACCTTAAACCCTAAAACCTAAGAACCTAAACATATTCTTAAATAAAACTTAAAAATAAAATACAAAATAAATCTTAACCTAAAAAAAAACCTAAACTAAAACTTAAACCAAAATCAAAACCTAAACCTAAACCTAAACCTAAAAATAAAATAAAATAAAAAATATAAACTAAAATAAAATAAAAACTAAATGAAAAATAAAATTAAAATAAACATAAAATAAAATTAAATGAAAACCAAATAAAAACTGAAACCTAAAAAATAAACCTAAAAATAAATAAAAAATAAAACCTAAACCTTAAAGTAAAAGACCATAAACCTAGAATAAATAAAATAAAATAAATCAAACCTAAACTAAAATAAACTAAACTAAAATAAATAAAACATAATCCTTAACCTAAAATAAACTAAACCTAAACCCTAAACTAAATAAAGTAAAATAAACTAAAATAAACCTAAACGTAAAACTAAAAAATAAAACCTAAAATAAACCTAAACCTAAAAAAAAATAAAATAAAAATATAAACCTAAACCTAAAATTAAAAAAATAAAACCTAAACCTAAAATAAAATAAAAAACTATACTAAAATAAACCTAATAAACCTAAACCTAAAAAATAAACTAAAATATTAAAACCTAAACTAAAATAAATAAACTTAAAATAAATAAACTAAACTAAAAAAAAAAAAATTAACGAAATAAATATAATAATAAAATAAAAAAGTAAATAAAAAAATAAACTAAATAAACTAAATAAACCTAAACATATGAGTTTACTTAATTTTAAAAAAAAAGTAAAAAATTAAAATATATATAAATAAATTATAACCCTGACTAACCCCAAACTAACCCTAAACCCTAAACCTATAACCCCAAACCCTAAACCCTAAACTTTAAAATCCTAAACCCTAAATCCTAAACCCTAAACTATAAACCCTAAACCTTAAAGCCCTAAATTGTAAACCCCGAAACCCTAAATCTTAAACCCCAAACCCTAAAAACCTAAAAATCTAAACCTAAACTAAATAAAATTAAAAAGTAAAATAAATAAAATAACATAAACCTAAAAAAATAAAAAAATAAAACCTGAACCTAAACATAAAAAATAAAATAAAATAAATAAAAACTTAAACTAAACTAAAATATAAAATAAACCTAAAAATTAAAAAAGCCTAAATAAAATAAAACTAAACATAAAATAAAATAAAATAAACCTAAAATAAAATTAAATAAAATTAAATAAAAATCTAAACCTAAAAAATAAACCTAAAATAAATAAAAATAAAACTTAAACCCTAAACTAAAAAAAAAACCTAAATCTAAATTAAATGTAATAAAATAAACCTACACCTAAGCTAAAATAAACTAAAATAAAATAAATAAAACAAAACCTAAACCCTAAACTAAATAAAATAAAATAAACTAAAATAAACCTAAACCAAAACTAAAATAAAACCTAAAATAAACCTAATTTAAAACCTAAAACTTAAACCTAAAAAATAAAATAAAGACCTAAACTTAAACCTAAAATAAAAATAAACTAAAACCTAGAATATAAATAAAATAAACTAAACAAAAAAAATAAACGTAAACCTAAACCTAAACATAAAAAAATATAAAATAAAAAACCTAAATAAAATAAGAAACTTAAAATATAAACTAAACCAAATAAACTAAATAAAATAAAAAATCAAATAAATAATAAAAATAAATAATAAAATAATTAAATAAATTAAATAAAGCTAAACCTAATTTAATTTAAAACCTAAACCCTAAACTAATAATCCAAACCCTAAACCTTAACCTAAAATAAACTCTAAACCCTAACCCTAAACCCTAAACACTAAACCAAACCCTAAACTAAACCCTAAACCCTAAACCCAAAACTAACCATATAAACTAGGATCCTAAAAAAATCCTAAATAAACCTAAACCAAAACCCTAAACCCTAAACCATAAATCCTAAACCCTAATAAACCTAAAATAACCCTAAACTACAAACTAAACTATAAAATAAATCTAAATCTAAACCTAAACCTAAATAAATCTAAATAAAACTAAACCTAAACCTAACCTAACCTAAAATAAATCTAAAACCCTAAACCTAAACTAACCCTAAAAATAAATAAACCCTAAACCCTAAACCCAAAACCTAAAATATATAAAAAACCCAAAATAAAATAAAATAAAATAAAATAAAAATTAAATAAAACCTAAACCTCAAAATAAACTAAAATAATAAATAATAAACCCCAAAATAAAAAAAAAATCTAAACCTATAAAAAATAAAATAAACCTAAACCTAAACTAAGATAAACTAAACTAAAATAATTAAAACCTAAACATAAACCTAAAATACCTAAACCTAAACCTAAACCTAAACTAAATAAAATAAAATAAACTAAAATAAACCTAAATCCAAAAAAGAATTAAAAAATAAACCTCAAATAAAACTTAAAACCTAAACCTAAAATAGAGAATAAAATCCTAAACATAAACCTAAAAATAAAATAAAAGTTAAACCTAAAATATAATATAAAAATATAACTAAACTAAAAAATAAACTTAAACTTAAAAAAAAATAAATAAATAAACCTAAAATAAATAAACTAAACTAAATAAAAAATAAAAATAAACCTCAATAAAAATTAAAATTAAAATTAACTAAAAAAAAAAATTAACTAAATAAACTAAATAAACCTAAATCTACAAGTTTACTTAATTTAAGAAAAATAAAAATAATAAAAATAATAAATAAATACCCTAAACCCTAAACCTACAACCATATACCCTAAACCCAGAACCCTCCTCCCCCTAGCACTCTCTCCTTCTCTAGTGATTTTTGAATCCCTCTTGGTGGCATGCCCTCGACTTTGGAATTTTGTGGCTTTGGCTTCAATTTTGACCGATTTTAATGGCTTGAATGACATCTAGCCATTTGTGATGTTTTATCATTGACCATGGCTATGGTGAAGTCCTTAGGTTCCACTTAAAATATGGATGTTTTGGCGTATCTGACATTTTTGGGGATTGGTGACCCCAATGCTGCATCTTCTACTAAATATTTTAAGGAAGCGCTCTCTAGTAAGATTTCTCCCTCTGTTGATTCGGTTAATATCATTTCAATGTCTTTCAGAGGTTGGCTGGTCATAATGTGCTCTGATGTGAATGTTGAAAAGTTGGAAAAATCTTTGAATTTTCTCTTATCGATAAATTTTCTTTGCATCATCCAAATTTGGATAAGATCCACTCTTCTTTTCACAAGCTTATGGGTGCCTTCTCAATTGGTCTTATTGACCCTTTGCATATCCTAATTTAACTTTCTAATGATATGGATTATCCATGTATTTTTTCACGTCATTCTTATTTCTTCTTTAATTATTAAATATGTTTGTTGAAGTGGTCACCCCTTTTGACATTAAAGAGGAATCTCCTATTGTCCCTATGTGGTTATCTCTTCCTAATATGTGCATTCATTTTTTACCTACCATGTGCTTTTTTGCTATCGAGGCTTTATTTGGTTTAGCCGACAAGCAACAGATCTCTGCCTTATGTGGCTCAAACCTTCATTGAATTAGACATAACTAAAAAAATACCCTAAGGAAGTTTGGATTGGCTCTGAAAAATATGGGTATTCACAAAAGGTTGAATTGGAGAACCTTTTAGTTTTTTGTTTCCACTGTAAAATACATGGTCATGATAATTTAGAATGTTTTATTCTCCATCCCCACTTAAAAAAAATGAATTCCTCATAAGGAAAATGTTGTCTCTTCCCATAAGTTGATTCCTACTTATGTTCAAAAATTGGCCTCAGATCCTAAGAATGGTATGAAGCTGTTATTGAGGTTGATTCTTTGGATATCAAGGTTAATCTTATTGAACATGTTTTGGATTCTAATGTTAGTAAGGATTCGACTGATATTCAAAATGGGAAGTATGATTTACCTCTTATCCCTTCTTTGAATTTGAATATTTCTAATACGGAGAATAATAAATTCTCTAAGTTATTAGAAGATGATTATATTTCTTTTAATTATATTCTGCATCCATGCTAGTTTTGATCGAAAAAATAAAGCTTTTAATCAGATTTAAATGATGCCGAGCATGCTAAAAACATTTCTAATCCATATTTTACTACTTGTGCTTTAAATGGTTCTAAAGCATCAGCATCTCTCATTACTAAACTTGATATTCATGTTAATTATACTTTTCAACTAAATATAGATTTGGAAGAAGGTGAACTCCCCTAAATTCTTGGAGATTTCCTAAATGCCAATGTTACTAAATCTTACTTGGATGATGACTATAGGGAAAAGAAAATGGCTTCCAAGCTTACTTATCTAGAAAGAAAAAAAATGTTAAAAATTTCCCTCCCAAATTGTGCAAAAACACTTGATCTGTAGCCTCTCACACCTCTCTTAATTAACCTTTGCTTAACGACCCTTTTTTTATTTTCCTTATGTTTAATTTTCTTGTTTGGAATGTTAGAGGGATCGGTACCCTCTTTAGTCATAATCATATTTGAAATCTTGGTATTCATAATATTTCTTTTATTGTTCTGTTTCTAGAGCCTCTTATTCATGCTAATAAAATTAACCATGTTGCTAGAATGATCAATTTCAATAAATTTTTCTCTAATATTAGTAATAGGATTTGGTGTTTTTGGAATAATTTCATTTAGGTTTCTATTCTTGATGACTTTCATCAAGTTGTCAATGATCAAATCTTTTATGGTGATTATTATGTTTTGGGGTATTTTATTTATGCATCCTGTTATAGATCTAGAAATCTTCTTTGAGATAATTTAAGGGATTTTCCTGCCCTTGTCAACAAACCAAGTTTGTTGGTGGAGATTTCAACACCATTTTTTTCTCATTTGAATAAAGTGGTGGTTACTCTCCTAATATTCATTCAATGGAAGATTTCTCCAATATGACCCTTGATTGTAATTTGATTGATATTGGATTTAAGGACTCTAATTATACTTAGCAAAACTCTAGACTTTGGCAATGATTGGCCTATATTTTTTTAAATAATCATTGGATTACTCAATGGCCTATTACTTCTGTGGACCATTTAACCAAAACCTTGCCAGATCATGCTCCTCTTCTGGTTTCTATTAAAGATAATTCAAATAGACTTAAAAACTCCTCTCCTTTTAGATTTCAAAACATGTGGATTCAACATATTAATTTTTTTAATTTTGTGGCTAATAATTGGAAAGCTCCTTAACATCCTAATAATTCGATTAGGCGGATGAATAAACTTTGGTTTAAACTTAAAAGACTTAAACAAAATTTGGGCTCATGGAAAAAAGCATTCCTTTAAAAACCTTTCTACTAATATTAAAGATATGGAAAGATTGGTTTGTGATCTTGAATTCTCTGTTATGTCTAATCCTTCTAAGATTACAGACTTGGTAGTGAAAGATAAACTTTTGAGCTTCAAAAATATGAAAGAGACTTATTGCATCAAAAAGTTACTAGTAAACATATTGTGGATGGTGATAGGAATAATAGGTATTTCCATGCTTTGGTTAATAAAAAGAGAGCTTTAAATAATATTCAAAAAATTAAAATGATAATGGTGATTGGATTATGGAGAATAATGATATTAAGGAATTAGTTATAAATTACTTTAGAAATATGCTTTTTGAAATCGCACTTTATTCCTTCTATTATTATGAATGATGATAATGATTTGCTTACCATTATGCCTAATGAAGATAAAATTTTAAAAGTTTTGAATAGCATGAACATAGATTCTATTGCTGGTTCAATGGATTTCACTGCTCAATTTTTTTAGAAATGTTGGTTTATCATTTAAAATAATTTGATTAAAGTTGTGATTGATTTTTTTTAATTGTAATTTTTCTTAGATATTTTTCTACTGCTTATATTGTTCTCATAGCCAAGAAAGATAATCCAGACTATTGGAGTGATTTTAGACCTATTGGTCTTTGCATTCTTCAATAAGTTGATTTTAAAAATTCTTACCAATAGACTTAGTCCTTTACTTAATAGAATTATCTCTCTCAACCAAACTAGTTTTGTTAGAGGTTGGGGTGAAATTATATTTCTACCATCAACTATCCCCTTTCTGGGAAAGAAGACAAATGAAAATAGAAATATAAGGCCTTATTGGGACACCACGCAGATCTGTAGATGTTCTTATTTGGGTGATCAGGTATGACATTAAGAAAAGGTATACTATCTCGAAAGATAGAAGTCACCAGCCTGTAATGGACCTAATCACCTTAATAAGGACTCCTAAGGACTATGGGTCTTCAAAATGTATCAGAGATTCTTCTCCTACTTTACATGAAAAAGTAAAGCAAGGTTTATTTTCAACTGGTTTCGTTAAGTTCCCTACAGGGCCAAGCCCCCATAGTTAATTACATCATAAGGAATAAGATTCCTTAGGAATACTTTTGATTAAGGTAAATGATCATTATCTCCAAAGATTTTGAAATGTAGGACTATCAATCGATTGGTTTGTTTTGGAGAGTTAAGTGGGATCAATCAAGAGGAGGGAGTTCTTATCAAAGCCAAATGAAGATAAGTAGGAGATGCTTAGGATACTAGGAAGCCTAGTAAGCACCTCAAACTATCCTATAGTTGGGCTTTATATTTTTTTGAACTTGAATTAGTATGTTTGAGTTGAATTTTTATTAGAAAGTTAGGGCTTACAATTCCACGTTACAAGGTCATGGAAATGCCTAAGAGGTGAGGATTTATGCTCATAGACCACAAAGGGAAGTAGCAACCTCTGAACCTAAATCTAGGGAGCTTTGGCGAGGGCCAAAAGTATGACCTAAATTTAAGGCAAAAAATGGGTATTTGGTTTACCTCCAAAGAGGATAAATCACCATTGGACATACAACTGCTTGGGGTGGCGACCAACTAACTCCTCTATGATTTTAAAATATGTAGGCAAGTCAAAAGCATTTGCAAGATAGCTAAGCTATTTTTTATTTAGAAAGAGTCTAAGTCCTTAAACACACTCCATAAGAGACTAGATCATGTAGGGTATGAGTTAAAGACTTAAATATAATGCAAATTTTTTGTTATATTTTATTTTCATTTTGGACAATCAAATTGACACAAGCTTTATAGAACCATTAGATGATTTTTATATTTTTTAGGTTAAGGTGTGAATTATGTGCATTAATTACCCCTTACTACTGACTCTAACATATTTAATCAAGTAATTATAGGTATGTATGACATAAACAACATAAAGAATTTAAATTAGCAATGAATCTAGGAAAGAAAGGGCCTAATGTAATTGGCTCATAATTAATGATTAATTAAGCTAAAAGGTTTAATTTAAGTACTTTCATAACCCTTCCACACATGTAGGTTGGATTTTGATTTCCTTTAGTTACTTAGGTTATTGAACACCTAAGCACCTACCCAAGATCAATTGGTTAAGTTTTAGAATGCTTTGAAAATTTTATCATGTTAATTAAGTAGGTGATTAGTGGATTAGCCCTTAATTAAGTTTATATTAAAAAAAGAAATGGGTTTTAAGGAATAACTTAGGAAAAATATCCCAAAATTATTCCATTAACCTCCTATTCACTTAACCAAAGCTTAATTAACTTAATAAAGGGATTAAACCACTATTCATATATTTAATTAAGCATAATTACATTAAGTGAGTGATTAAGGATTCATTAATTGATTTCTCTAATTAACTCATCAATAAATCCCAATAAAATTAGGGGATAGTGGTCATTCCACTAAATGCATCTAAATTAATGATGTAATTAGAGAATAATTAAAGTTATTAAGTTTTTTAAAATCTTAATTAAAGAAAAATGCACTATTCAATATCCATTATAAATAATTTTAGTTAATTCTTTACTAAATTATCTTCATAATGCAATTTATTTTTTATTTTTCTAACTTTTCTATATTTAGTTATGTTATTTTGAAGATTCAGTGATTAAGGAATTAATTAAAACCCCTAATTATATAACTAATCCCATCAGAGCCATGTGGAGTGCTAACTCGGTGCGCAATTTCCACGTTGTGCGATAGGATTCTTCACTTAAGTTATCACATCCCAATGCCGCATCAGTGGCAGTGCTACATACTTTCTCTATGGATCATCCAATCAAGGATCGGACGGTTGAGATCAAGCCGCAATTCTTAAAGGATAAATCCATGGATCCTACGCATCTTTATCAGGACCGTCCATCCAAAATGTGCAGATGGATGGTGCATGATCTCAGAGTTTGCATGTGGTAAAGGGCATCTATCCACTCTTTAGGGCAAGATCGAGCTTGAATGAGCTTGAACTCAAACTAAACCCACACCATCATCATGCAAGGGGAAAGACATCCAATGGTCAAAATGCAATGGGGTGAAAACTTCTTTCACAAAGGACCAAACACTTCCTATTCTAGGCTTCATCTAGTAGAGATGAAGCCCTGGTGAAAGTTTCAAGCCTTGGGATGAAGTGGATCTTTCTATGGACAAAGGTGGGCTTCAATTGCTTGCGGCCTTGATCAAACTCCCCTCTCCCATTCCTTGAGAACTTGGATGAAGCTTTGGATCAACTCGAATAGGTCCCCTTAAGGTGCTTGAAGAAGGAATTGAGCTAAAATTTACTATTGAATGGGATTGAATTCCCTAGTACATCCCCTATTTTCAGTTTTGATAAAGTAGAGAAATGGAGAATTGAAAAGTGCTCTAAGAGGCTTGGAGAAGCTTGAGGATGCTTGCTCACAGTTCCAATCAATATGAGTGTGTTGGATTCAAATGAAATTAGGGGGAGTATATCTCCCTCTAAGTGGATCGAAAGGTCGTGTATAGAGATGCTATTTTTATCAAATCCACCCTATGCAATGGGCTTGTTAGGCCATTTAGGGTGGTATGTGATCTGATTTTGGCCAGAGGAGGTAGTGGAGAAGTTTCCATGTGCTTAATTGAGTAGAGGAGGGATCCTAGGTGCTCAATTTTCAAGTGGGTGGTCAATTTTCCCATTTGGCTGGGATTTGCTGACTCAAACCCATTGGGTCAACATACTCACTAGTGTCCATGGAGTCCACTAAGAGGGTGCCAAGTAGCCATGAAAAGGATTTGACAAAATTCTAGGTGAATTTGGCAAAATTACCCTTTGAACTAGGCAAAATGGTCATTTAGCTTGGATTTCATTTTGAATATGTTTGGTATGATTTTAAAATGGGTTAGGGCAAGTTTCAATGAATTTGGAATTGATTTGATATGATTTGGCTCATGTTGACCCATTTAGGTCAAAATGGGTCAACTTAGGTCAAGTTGACCAATTGGTCAAATTGGGTCAAACCAAGGGTTGAGTCAAGTTCATATGACAATATTAAATGATTTTTATCTTGTTTCCAATGAAGTCGGTTCATTTGATTTCATTTAGGTATAATGGATTAAGTTGACCAATTTGACCCATTTGACCTATTTGGGTTTGGTCATGGGTTGGTTTAGGTTTAATTGGTCAATTAAGATATATTGGTATCTTTGTTTCCATTCAATATTAGTTTAGTTTGATTTTGGATCAATTTGACCATTTAGGTCAAGTTGAGTTCAAGGTCAATTGGGCTAGGTTGGGTTTAGTTGGCCAATTGAGGCTTTGGTCAAGTTCAACAAGTTATTTGCAATGAACTTGACCAATTGGGTTTAGTTTCAATAAATTTAGCTTAGATCAAGTTTCGACGCATTTTGACTTTTAGGTCAAGTTTAGTCAAGTTGTCAAGTGGAATGGTAGGTTAGGCTTAAATGATGACTTGGTCAAGTTCAAACATTGATCATAAACTGATTTTGATTAATAGTTTCAATCAATTTGGCCTATGGTAGATTTTGGCTAGTTTAGCTTTCATTTTGGCTAAGTGTTGACTTGGTCAACCCTTAGGTTTGACTTTGTTTGACCTAATTTGAGTGATTGATCATCTCATGACTAAAATAAAACCTAACACCTAAACAAAAAAATAAAATAAAATATAACCTAAACCTAAATTCAAAAGTAAAAAAATATAACTAAACATAAAGGATAAAATAAAAATAAAACTCTAAAAAAAATAAACCTAAACTTAAAGATAAAGTAAAATAAAAACTCTAAACTAAAAATAAATAAATCAAAAATAAATAAACTAAACTAGATAAACTAAATAAACTTAAATAAAAATAAAAAATAAAATAAACTAAAATAAGTAAAAAATAAATTAAATAAACTAAACAAACATAAACCTATTAGTTTACTTAATTTAAAAAGTAAGAAAAAACCAAAACCAAAAATCTTAAAGCACAAACCCTAAATCCTAAACATGCAACGTTAAACCTACAACCTTAAACCCTAAACCCTAAAAAACCCTAAACCCAAAACCATAAACCTTAAACCCTAAAC
The DNA here is from genome assembly GCA_021442155.1 of Cymbidium sinense. Lineage (NCBI taxonomy): Eukaryota > Viridiplantae > Streptophyta > Magnoliopsida > Asparagales > Orchidaceae > Cymbidium > Cymbidium sinense. Next base: position 48,837 of record JAKCPB010001172.1, on the reverse strand, counting down.
CATAAACCATAAACTCTAAACCCTAAACCTTAACCCTCTAAACCCTAAAAGCATAAATCACAAAAGCTAAACCATAAAAACCAACCACAATTGAGCTGATTTTTATGAAAGTTGATCTTAATGAAGTTAGCAAGAGGTTGAAATACAAAGTTGGTGCTCTTGCCCATGTTGGTCTTGTTGCACCTATTGATGTTATGGTTCCCCAAGGTAGCATTGGTTTGGATCCTTCACGAACCTCTTTTTCTTCTAGGTTATGTTAAAATTATCACCCCAGTTGAGCTAATTAAAAAAGGTGATAAGGTGGGATCTTTAGGCTCTCTCTAAGCTGCTTCAGTAGGCCATTCTCTTATGGCCTTATCATCGTCGTGGATGATGGTTGGTGTTGATCACGAGGTGCTTGACCTCACTAAAGATGATCTCATCGATAAGTTTTTGGCAACCCTTTTAATGATCACTTCTCTCTCACTAGCCCTCTCTTATCCCTCCCTTGATGTAGCATCCCACAAGTTCATCAACACTTACAAGAATGTCCTCATCACTATTTCCCTGAATACAATGCACGTAGGCGAGAAGGTTAAGGAGCATTTGAAAGATCCTAATTTGATTTGATGCTATGCTTTTGCTTTCCCTTATTGTTGCTACTCTTCCTGTTGTTATAATGGAAGAAGGAAGAGGCTACAGCAATATGATGATGATATGGGTTTGCTTGTTGACTAAGCTTTGTTGTCCTTCTAAAATTTTATTATCTCTAGTAGTTAAATCAATTTTTGAAACACTATTTTGTGAATTTTTTTACATTTTATTTTATTCTATTTTATTAGTTATTAGAGGATAATGTGTAATTTGATTTGGTAATTTCTTGTCTATTATGGAATCATTTGAGTTTAAAATCAAAAAAAAAACTTAAACCTTAAAGCTGTAGGCCTTAATAGTAAACCAACACCAAGCCTTAACCTAAACCTAAAGTAACTAAAAAAATTAGTAAAAAACTGAAACCTAACCTAAACACAAATCTAAGAATGGCGAGAAGATAGTAGGAACATCACCATCAACAGCTCGTCTTGATCTAGTGGTGGAGGCAAAGGTGGAAGTAATCATAGTGTTGGTGGGGGGATCTAGAGATCTTTGGTGGATATGGAGGTGGTGGTCGAGCGATGGTGGTTATGGAGGTGGGAGAACAGCGGAGGTTACCATGGTGGTGGCGAGTGAGAGATCGGGGATATGATGGTGGATCGCTCTCAAGAGGCAGGTAAGATAGAGAGAAACTAAAGAAAGGTCGAGTATGCTCTTATGGACTGTGTCTTTAGAAGAGAGCGGTTCTTGTTATCTAGACTTTTGATTTTCTCTATGCGTGCTCATTTTTGATCTATTTCATTGCTTGTTTCTTAGAAAACTTGGTGTGTTACTTGGTTGATGAAATCAAGAAGAAGAAATGTTGAATTTGAATTTGTTCTCTATTAAAAAAAAAAAACTAAACCAAAACATGATCCCTAAACACTAAACCCTAAACCTAAACTATTAAAAAATTAAAAAATCCTAACCCTAAACCTGCCCTCAGACCCTAAACCCTAAACCTACCCTAAACCCTAAACCCTAAACGTAAACCCTAAAACCCTAAACCCTAAACCCTAAACTCTAAACCATAACCCTAAACCACAAACCCAAAGCATAAACCCTAAAACCCTAAATTGTAAAACCTTAAACCATAAACCCTAAACCCCAAATACTAAACTAAACTTAAAGTAACTAAAAAATTTAAAAATAAACCTAAACACTAAAACACATAAACTAAACCAAAACCCTAAAATGGGCTTGACAATAGGAACATCACCATCAATCGGTCGGTCTGATCTGGTGGTGGAATTGTTGACATGACATGTGGAGTGGTGGTGGGGGATCTAGAGGTGCTGGTGGATATGGAGGTGGTGGTTGGCAGTAGTGGTGGATATGGAGGCGGGAGGAGTGACAGAGGTTACAATCGTGGTGGTGGTGGATGGAGAGATCGGGGATATGACTGTGGTTCCCTCTAATAGGTAGGCTATGGTGGTTTTGATGGGAACTGGAGAAACTGTAGAACGACTTAGGAACTATGTTTTCATAGAGCAGGTTCTAGTTATCTAAAGTTTTAATTTTTCTCATGAGTGTTACTTTGTTAATGTAATCAAGAAGAAGAAATGTCAAATCTAAATTTATTCTCTATTTAAAAAAAAACAAAAAGTAAACCCTAAACTAAAACCTAACCTAAAACCTAAACCCTAAACCATGAAAATACATAAAAATAATAAAACCCAACCCTAAAACTAACCTAAACCTTAAAGCATAAAACCACTCCACCTAAACCTTAAACCTAAAACACAAAAACCTAAACTAAACTACATAAAAATAAAATAAATAAAAAACCTAAACCTAAAAAAAATATAATAATAAAATATAATAAAACCTAAACTTAAATAAATAAAATAAAAATAAAATAAAATAAAATAAATAAATAAAACCTAAATAAAACCAATATCAAATAAACCTAAAATAAAAAAACTTAAATAAAATAAAAACTAAACAAAATAAAATAAAATAAACATACAATAAAATAAAATAAAACTAAATAAACCTAAACCTAAAAAATAACCTAAAAACCTATAAAATAAAATAAACTAACCTAAACTAAAACTAAATCAAAATAAACAAAATAAAATAGACCTAAACCTAAGCTAAAATAAAATAAACTTAAATAAAACCTAAACAACCTAAAATAAACTAAACCTAAACCACAAAATAAATAAAATAAAGCCTTAAACTAAAGAAAAAAATAAAACCTAAAGATAAAGAAAATATAATAAACCTAAACCTAAACTACAATAAATAAAACTAAAATAAATAAAACCTAAACCTAAACGTAAAATAAACTAAACCTAAACCCTAAACTAAATAAAATAAAATAAACTAAAAATAAACCTAAAACTAAACTAAAAATAAAACTTAAAAATAAACCTAAAATAAGAACTTAAAATCTAAACCTCAAAAAAAATAAAATAAAAAACCTAAACCTAAACCTAAAATTAAAAAAACCTAAACCTAAAAAAAATAAATAAAAAAAAAAACTAAAAAAACATAAACCTAATCTACAAGCCAAAAGGCTAAAATAGAAAACCTAAACTAAAGTAAATAAACATAATAAATAAAATAAATAAAAATAGAAACAAACCTAAATAAAATATAAAATAAAATAAACTAAATAAATTTAAACTAAATAAATAAAAAATAAACTTAAAGTTTGCTCTGTTTTAAAATACCCTAACCCACCATCCCTACTTAAATTCTACCCAGGCCACTACCCTACCTTACCTAGATCTTGGGCCACCCTACCCTACCACAAGACAGAGTAAACGGACACTAGGCCTGACCCACTGAGCCTGCAGTTGGGCCACCCAGGCCAAAACCCTACTGGGCCCTCTAGGCCCTATTGGTTGTAATACCATGCCAAAACCTCCACTACCCAAAAAGGAGACCACAAACCTGGGCCTAAACCTACACCTACAAAAACCACTGGGCCAGGCCCTGACCTAAATGAACTAAAATACCACTACCACATCTGAGCTCTAAACCATGACTGACCCTAGGCCACTAAACTACTCAGGCCACTTCATGACCCCAGGCTCAAACCACTACTGACCTACCAAATGCCTAAACCTACCTTAAACTAGGTTTTAAACCCAACTTTAAATCATAAACCTCTACTCCTGACCTACCACCTACCCACCTCTTAAACTACCCTCCAAACACACCACTCTAAGAATAAACCCAAAATCCTAAACCCTCCTAAACCCACTAAACTCTTCCCTAAAATAAATCTTGACCCTAAATCCCAAACCCTACACCTAAAGTAACTAAATAAATTAAAAAATAAACCTAAACACTAAAACCTAATAAACCTAAACTAAACAAGAATGGGCGGGAACCTGGAAGGAACATCTCGACCATGCTCGGTCCAGTTCAGGTGGAGGGAAGGTGGAGGTTATCGCACTAGTGGTGGGGGTTTTGGAGGTGCTGGTGGATATGGAGGTGGTGGTGAAATAGTAGTGGTTATGGAGGTGGGAGCAATGGAGGTTATAGTCATGGTGGTGTGGAGAGATCATGGATATGATGGTGGATCTCGCTACTCTAAATGCCGAGGTGTTCTAATGGGACTTAGAAAGCGAAGAATGGTGATCCGATCTGCTTATGGAACTATGCCATTATAATAGAGCGATTCTAATTAACTAGGCTTTTTATTTTGCTCTATGTGCACCCATATTTTATATATGTCATCACTTGTGTCTTAGAAAACTTGGTGTGCTACTTGGTTGATGAAATAAAAGAAGAAATGTTGAATCAAAATTTGTTCTTTATTAAAAAAAGCGAAAATGATAAGCCTTGAACTAAAACTAGAACCCTAAACCTAAACACCTTAAATCCTAAAATAGAAAAATAAAAATAAAAATAAAAGTAAAAAATTCCCACCTTAAACCACTACTCAACCTAAACTAAACCCTAAATCTTAAAACCCAACCTAACTCTAAATCCTCCCTAAACCTTACCCAAATAACCACTACCTTAAACCCTGGGCCTTCACCCTTAACACTGATAAACCTTAAACCTCCACAACCTGACATGTTCTAAACTTAAAATAAAATACAAAATAAATCTTAACCTAAAAAAACCTAACTTACCAAATCAAACCTAAACCTAAACCTCTAAAAATAAAATATAAAATATAAACTAAAATAAAAAAACTAAATGAAAATAAAATTAAAATAAACATAAAATAAAATTAAATGAAACCAAATAAAAGAAAACCTAAAAAATAAACCTAAAATAAATAAAAATAAAACCTAAACCTTAAAGTAAAAGACCATAAACCTAGAATAAATAAAATAAAATAAATCAAAACCTAAACTAAAATAAACTAAACTAAAATAAATAAAACATAATCCTTAACCTAAAATAAACTAAAACCCTAAACTAAATAAAGTAAAATAAACTAAAATAAACCTAAGTAAACTAAAAAAATAAAACCTAAAATAAACCTAACCTAAAAATAAAATAAAAATATAAACCTAAACCTAAAATTAAAAATAAAACCTAAACCTAAAAAAAATAAAATAAAAATAAAACTATACTAAAATAAACCTAATCCTAAACCTAAACCTAAAAATAAACTAAAATATTAAAACTAAAATAAATAAACTTAAAATAAATAAACTAAACTAAATAAAATAAAATTAAGCGTAAAATAAATATAATAATAAAATAAAATAAAGTAAAAAAAAATAAACTAAATAAACTAAATAAACTAAACATGAGTTTACTTAATTTTAAAAAAAAAGTAAAAATTAAAATATATAAAAGATAAATAAATTATAACCTGACCTTAACCACACTAACCCTAAACCCTAAACCTATAACCCCAAACCCTAAACCCTAAACTTTAAAATCCTAAACCCTAAATCCTAAACCCTACTATAAACCCTAAACCTAGCCAAATTGTAAAAAAATCTTAAACCCAAAACAAAACCTAAAAATCTAAACTAAATAATAAAAGTAAAATAAAATAACATAAACCTAAAAAAAAATAAAATAAAACACGAAACCTAAACAAAATAAAATAAAATAAATAAAACTTAAACTAAACTAAAATATAAAATAAACCTAAAATAAAAATAAAAAAATAAAAAATAAACATAAAATAAAATAAAATAAACCTAAAATAAAATAAAAATTAAATAAAAATCTAAACCTAAAAAATAAACCTAAAAATAAATAAAAAATAAACTAAACCTAAATAAAACCTAAATCTAAATTAAATGTAATAAAATAAACCTACACTAAGCTAAAATAAACTAAACTAAAATAAATAAAACAAAACTAAACCACTAAACTAAATAAAATAAAATAAACTAAAATAAACCTAAACCAAAACTAAAAAAAAACTAAAAATAAACTAATTTAAAACCTAAAACTTAAACTAAAATAAAACCTAAAACTAAACCTAAAATAAAAAATGAAACCTAGAATATAAAATAAAATAAAACTAAACTAAAAATAAGCGTAAACTAAACCTAAAATAAAATAAGATAAAAACACAAATAAAAATAGAAACTTATATATAAACTAAACCAAATAAAACTAAAGAATAAACTAAATAAAAAATAAAATAATCCAAATAAATAATAAATAAATTAAATTAAATAAAGCTAAACTGGTTGCTTGATTTAAAACCTACCACACCATGATCCTTGTCAGGGCCACTGGGCCTTAACTAAAAATAATAAACTCTACCCTGGGCCCTACTACTGGCTACTAAACTGACCTGGGCCCAACTAACGGTGAGGCGTGATCCTAAGATCCTGGGCCACTGAGCCCTCCCCACTGGGCCACAAGATAAACCACTGACCCTGACCTGAGCCACTCTATGACCCTTACTCTAAAACACTAAATAATCCTGGATCTTAAACCACAAACCCTAAACTTAAATCCTAAACCCTAAAACTTCCTAAAGCCCCACTCCAAACCTAAACCTCCCTAAAACCCAAAATCTTGAGCCCTAAAGCACAAACTACCTAAACCACCTAAACCCAAACCTGAAAGAATAAACCACAAATCCTAAACCACAAACCTAAACCCTAAAAACTCTAAACCCTAAACCCCAAACCTAAATCTTAAACCCTAAATCCCAAACCCTAAACATAAACTAAAGTAACTAAATAAATTAAAAAATAAACCCTAAACACTAAAACCTAATAAACCTAAACATAAGAATGCGACCTTGATGGAAGGAACATCACCGTCGACCATGCTCAGTCTAGAGTTCACGGTGGAGGGGAAGGTGGAGGTTATTGCACTAGTGGTGGGGGTTTTGGAGGTGCTGGTGGATATGGAGGTGGTGGTCAGAATAGTGGTGGTTATGGAGGTGGGAGGAGCAATGGAGGTTATAGTCGTGGTGGTGGCGGAGAGAGATCATGGATATGATGGTGGATCTCACTACTCTAAATGCCGGGGTGGTTCTAATGGGACTTAGAAGCGAAGAATGGCGATCCGATCTGCTTATGGAACTATGCCATTATAATAGAGGATTCTAATTAACTAGGCTTTTTATTTTGCTCTGTGCCCATATTTTATATATGTCATGCTTGTGTCTTAGAAAACTTGGTGTGCTACTTGGTTGATGAAATAAAAAAGAAGAAATGTTGAATCAAAATTTGTTCTTTATTAAAAAAAACTGAAAATGCTAAGCCTTGAACTAAAACTAGAACCCTAAACCTTAAATCCTAAAAATAGAAAAATAAAAATAAAAAATAAAAGTAAAAAAATTCCTAACCCCAAACCTTAAACCCAAACCTACAACACTAAACCTAAACCCTAAATCTTAAAACCCTAAACCATAAACTCTAAATCCTAACCCTAAACCTTAAAACCCTAAACCATAAACCTTAAAACCTACAACCTTAAACCCTAAACCTTAAACTCAAAACCCTAACAATAAAACCTAAACCCCTCCACAAAACTAAGAACCTAAACATATTCTAAATAAAACTTAAAATAAAATACAAAATATATCTTAACTAAATAAAAAACCTAAACTTAAAGATCAAAACCTAAACCTAAACCTAAACCTAAAAATAAAATAAAATAAAATATAAACTAAAATAAAATAAAACTAAATGAAAAATAAAATTAAAATAAACATAAAAATTAAATGAAATAAACTGAGAACCTAAAAATAAACCTAAAATAAATAAAAATAAAACCTAACCAAGTAAAATAAACCTGAGAATAAATAAAATAAAATAAATCAAAACCTAAACTAAAATAAACTAAACTAAAATAAATAAAACATAATCCTTAACCTAAAATAAACTAAACTAAACCCTAAACTAAATAAAGTAAAATAAACTAAAATAAACCTAAACATAAACTAAAAATAAAACCTAAAAATAAACCTAAACTAAAAATAAAATAAAAATATAAACTAAACCTAAAATTAAAAAATAAAACCTAAACCTAAAAAAATAAAACTAAAAAATAAAATAAAAATAAAACTATACTAAAAATAAACCTAATCCTAAACCTAAACCTAAAAAATAAACTAAAATATTAAAACCTAAACTAAAATAAATAAACTTAAAATAAATAAACTAAACTAAATAAAATAAAATTGCAGTAAATAAATATAATAATAAAATAAAATAAAGTAAATAAAAAATAAACTAAATAAACTAAATAAACTAAACATATGGGTTTACTTAATTTTAAAAGTAAAAATTAAAATATATAAAAATAAATAAATTATAACCCTGGACCCTTAACCAGCTAACCTAAACCCTACACTATAACCTAAACCTAAACAAATCCTAAACCCTAAACTACCCTAAACCTTAAAGCCCTAAATTGTAAACCAGAACCCTAAATCTTAAACCCCAGACCTAAAACCTAAAAATCTAAACCTAAACTAAATAAAATTAAAAAGTAAAATAAATAAAATAACATAAACCTAAAAAAAATAAAATAAAAACACAACCTAAACATAAAAAATAAAATAAAATAAATAAAACTTAAACTAAACTAAAATATAAAATAAACCTAAAATAAAAAGCTAAATAAAATAAAACTAAACATAAAATAAAATAAAATAAACCTAAAATAAAATTAAAATTGATTAAAAACCTACACCTAAAAAATAAACCTAAAATAAATAAAAATAAAACTTAAACCCTAAACTAAAAAAACCTAAATCTAAATTAAATGTAATAAAATAAACCTACACTAAGCTAAAATAAACTAAACTAAATAAAATAAATAAACCTAAACTAAACTAAATAAAATAAAATAAACTAAAATAAACCTAAACCAAAACTAAAAAATAAAACCTAAAATAAACCTAATTTAAAACCCTAAACCAAATAAAATAAAGACCTAAACTAAACCTAAATAAAATAAAATAGATATAAAATAAAATAAAACTAAACTAAAATAAATGTAAACCTAAATAAAAATAAAATAAAATAAAACCTAAATAAAATAAGAAACTTAAAATATATAAACTAAACCAAATAAAACTAAAGAATAAACCTAAATAAATAATAAAATAATCCAAAATAAATAATAAATAAATTAAATAAAGCTACCTTGGGTTTGCTTTTTAAACCTTAAAACCCTGATCCTTGATCAACCCTGGGCCTTGAAAAATAAAACTCTAAACACCCAACCCCCCTTACTGACTCCACCACTGAGCCAGGCCCTGGGCCAAAGCCACCATGGGGTGAGCGTGATCACTGAGATCCTGGGCCACTAGGCCACTGAGGCCTTGGGCCCTGAGCCCTACCATGGATCCTAAGCCACTGACCTGAGCCCTGACTATGACCTGGGCCTGCAGGCCTGGGCCATGAGCCTTTGATGATCACTGGAGTCTTTGGGCCAGGCCCCTAGCCCAGGTCCTGAACTCTAGGCCACTGAGCCTGACCCTTTTCCCTACCTCACTGGGCCCTAAATCTTGGGGCCCTAAACCCCAACCCCACACCTGACCTCCTCCACACCTGGGCCACTACAGGAGAATAAACCTAAAATCTAAACCCTGGGCCCTACCCTACAAACCCTAAACTCAAAACAGCCCCCCAAACCTAAATCTTAAACCCTAAATCCCAAACCTAAACATAAACCTAAAGTAACTAAATAAATTAAAAAATAAACCTAAACACTAAAACCTAATAAACCTAAACCTTAAACATAAGAATGGGCAGAACCTTGATGGAAGGAACATCACCGTCGACCATGCTCAGTCTAGAGTTCATGGTGGAGGGGAAGGTGGAGGTTATCGCACTAGTGGTGGGGGTTTTGGAGGTGCTGGTGGATATGGAGGTGGTGGTCAGAATAGTGGTGGTTATGGAGGTGGGAGGAGCAATGGAGGTTATAGTCGTGGTGGTGAGAGAGAGATCATGGATATGATGGTGGATCTACTACTCTAAATGCGGGGTGGTTCTAATGGGACTTAGAAAGCGAAGAATAATGGCGATCCGATCTGGCTTATGGAACTATGCCATTATAATAGAGGCGATTCTAATTAACTAGGCTTTTTATTTTTCATGTGTGCCCATATTTTATATATGTCATCATTGTCTTAGAAAACTTGGTGTGCTACTTGGTTGATGAAATAAAAGAAGAAATGTTGAATCAAAATTTGTTCTTTATTAAACCCTAAAGCGAAAATGCTAAGCCTTGAACTAAAACTAGAACCCTAAACCTTAAATCCTAAAATAGAAAAATAAAAATAAAAAATAAAAGTAAAAAAATTCCTAACCCCAAACCTTAAACCCTAAACCTACAACACTAAACCCTAAACCTACAACACTAAACCCTAGAAAACAAACCTAAATAAAAATATAAAATAAAATAAACTAAAATAAATAAAAATTAAACTAAATAAATAAAAAATAAACTTAAACCTACAAGTTTACTCTATTTTAAAATAAACCCTAAACCTTAAACCCTAAACCCTAAACCCTAAACCCTAAACTAACCCTAAACCCTAAACCCTAAACCTCTAAACCTAAAACCTGGCCCTAAACCTAAACTTAAACCCCAAATCTTAAACCCAACCTAAACCCTACAACCCCTAAACCCTAAACCACACAAGAATAAACCCTAAAATCCTAAACCCTACACAACCCTAAACCTAAACTCTAAACCTAAACCCCAAACCTAAATCTTAAACCCTAAATCCCAAACCCTAAACATAAACCTAAAGTAACTAAATAAATTAAAAATACCTAAACACTTCTAAAAACCTAAACCTTAAACATAAGAATGGGCAGGGATGGAAGGAACATCATCGACCATGCTAGTCTAGAGTTCACGGTGGAGGGGAAGGTGGAGGTTATCGCACTAGTGGTGGGGGTTTTGGAGGTGCTGGTGGATATGGAGGTGGTGGTCAAAATAGTGGTGGTTATGGAGGTGGGAGGAGCAATGGAGGTTATAGTCGTGGTGGTGGCGGAGAGAGATCATGGATATGATGGTGGATCTCGCTACTCTAAATGCCGGGGTGGTTCTAATGGGACTTAGAGAAACTGAAGAATGGTCGATCCGATCTGCTGCTTATGGAACTATGTCATTATAATAGAGATGATTCTAATTATCTAGGCTTTTTATTTTGCTCTATGTATGCCCATATTTTATATATGTCATCGCTTGTGTCTTAGAAAACTTGGTGCTACTTGGTTGATGAAATAAAAGAAGAAATGTTGAATCAAAATTTGTTCTTTATTAAAAAAACTAAAAATGCTAAGCCTTGAACTAAAGCTAGCCCTAAACCTAAAACCTAAACCTAAATCCTAAAATAGAAAAAATAAAATAAAAATAAAAGTAAAAAAATTCTAACCCCAAACCTTAAACCTAAACCTACAACAAACCCTAAACTAAATCTTAAAACCCTAAACCATAAACTCTAAATCCTAACCCTAAACCTAAAAAAAACCCTAAACCATAAACCTTAAAACCTACAACCTAAACCCTAAACCTTAAACTAAACCTAAACACAAAACCTAAACTAAACCTTAAACCCTAAAACTAAGAACCTAAACATATTCTAAATAAAACTTAAAAATAAAATACAAAAAATCTTAACCTAAATAAAACCTAAACTAAACCAAAAAAAAATAAACCTAAACCTAAACCTAAAAATAAATAAAATAAAATAAAAAATATAAACTAAAAATAAAATAAAACTAAATGAAAAATAAAATTAAAATAAACATAAAATAAAATTAAATGAAAACCAAATAAAAACTAAACCCAAAAAAATAAACCTAAAAAAATAAAAAAAATAAACCTAAACCTAAAGTAAAAAAAAAATAAACCTAGAATAAATAAAATAAAATAAATCAAAACCAAAACTAAAATAAACTAAACTAAAATAAATAAAACATAATCCTAACCTAAAATAAACTAAACCTAAACCCTAAACTAAATAAAGTAAAATAAACTAAAATAAACCTAAACATAAACTAAAAAAATAAAACCTAAAATAAACCTAAACCTAAAAAAAAATAAAATAAAAATATAAACCTAAACCTAAAATTAAAAAATAAAACCTAAACCTAAAAAAATAAAACCTAAACCTAAAAAAAAAATAAACTAAAAAAAATAAAACTATAAAAAATAAACCTAATCATAAACCTAAACCTAAATAAACTAAAATAAAACCTAAACTAAAATAAAACTTAAAATAAATAAACTAAACTAAATAAAAAAAATAAAATTAAATAAATAAATATAATAATAAATAAAATAAAGTAAAAAAAATAAACTAAATAAACTAAATAAACCTAAACATATGAGTTTACTTAATTTTAAAAAAGTAAAAATTAAAATATATAAATAAATTATAACCTAGACCCTTAACTAAACTAACCCTAAACCCTAAACCTATAACCCAAACCTAAACCCTAAACTTTAAAATCCAAACCCTAAACCCTAAACTATAAACCCTAAACCTAAAGCCTAAATTGTAAACCCCGAAACCCTAAATCTTAAACCCCAAACCCTAAAAAAAAAATCTAAACCTAAACTAAATAAAATTAAAAGTAAAATAAATAAAATAACATAAACCTAAAAAAATAAAAATAAAAACCTGAACCTAAACATAAAAAATAAAATAAAATAAATAAAAACTTAAACTAAACTAAAATATAAATAAACCTAAAAATAAAAGGCCTAAATAAAATAAAACTAAACATAAAATAAAAAAATAAAATAAACCTAAATAAAAAATAAAATAAAAATTAAATAAAAACCTAAACTGAAAAAATAAACCTAAAATAAATAAAAAATAAACTTAAACCCTAAACTAAAAAAACCTAAATCTAAATTAAATGTAATAAAATAAACCTACACCTAGCTAAAATAAACTAAACTAAAATAAATAAACAAAACCTAAACCCTAAACTAAATAAAATAAAATAAACTAAAATAAACCTAAACCAAAACTAAAAAAATAAAACCTAAAATAAACCTAATTTAAAAAACCTAAACTTAAACCAAAAAAAAAATAAAATAAAGACCTAAACTAAACTTAAAATAAAAAATAAAATAAAAACCTAAATATAAAATAAAATAAAACTAAAAAAAAATAAATAAATAAACCTAAATAAAAAAATAAATAAAATAAAATAAAAAAAACCTAAAATAAAAATAAGAAACTTAAAATATATAAACTAAACCAAATAAAACTAAAGAATAAACCTAAATAAAATAAATAAAAATAAAATAAATAAAATAACTAAATCTAAATAAAGCTAAACTATAAATTTAAAAAAAACCTAAACCCTAAACAATCCTATCAAACCCTAAACCCTAACTAAAAAAATAATAAACTAAACCTAACCTAAACCCTAAACACTAAACACTAACTAAAAACTAAACCTAAACTCTAAACCCAAACTAACTATAAACTAAAGTAATCCTAATCTAAATAAAAACTAAAATAAATAAAATAAAAAAACCTAAATAAATATAAACCTAAACCTAAACTATAAACATAAATAATAAATCTTAAACCCTAAACTAAACCTAAATAAACCCTAAAACCTAAACCTAAATAATAAACTAAAATAAAATAAATATAAAACTAACTAAAATAAAATAAATAAATAAAAACTAAAATATATAAAAAAACCTAAAATAAAATAAAATAAAATAAATAAAAACCTAAACCTAAAATAAACTTAAAAAAATAAATAAAAAAACCCTAAAATAAAATCTAAAAAAAAATAAAATAAATAAAAACCTAAACCTAAACTAAGATAAACTAAACTAAAATAATTAAAACCTAAACATAAACCTAAAATACCTAAACCTAAACCTAAACCTAAACTAAATAAAATAAAATAAACTAAAAAATAAACCTAAATCTAAACCAAAAGAATACTTAAAAATAAACCTCAAATAAAAACTTAAAACCTAAACCTAAAAATAGAGAATAAAATCCTAAACATAAACCTAAAAATAAAAAATAAAGTTAAACCTAAAATATAATATAAAAAATATAACTAAACTAAAAATAAACTTAAACTTAAAAAAAATAAATAAATAAACCTAAAATAAATAAACTAAACTAAATAAAAAAATAAAAATAAACCTCAATAAATAAAAATTAAAATTTAAATTAACTAAAATAAATAAAAAAATTAACTAAATAAACTAAATAAACGTAAACCTACAAGTTTACTGAATTTAAGAAAAATAAAAATAATAAAAATAATAAAAATAATAAATAAATACCCTAACCGCTAAACCTACAACCATATACCCTAAACCTAACCCTCCTCCCCAAGACTCTCTCTTCTAGTGATTTTTGAATCCCTCTTGGTGGCATGCCCTCGACTTTGGAATTTTGTGGCTTTGGCTTCAATTTTGACCGATTTTAATGGCTTGAATGACATCTAGCCATTTGCATGATGTTTTATCATTGACCATGGCTATGGTGTGTTCTAGTCCTTAGGTTCCACTTAAAAATATGGATGTTTTGGCCAGGGTATCTGACATTTTTGGGGATTGGTGACCCCAATGCTGCATCTTCTACTAAATATTTTAAGGAAGCGCTCTCTAGTAAGATTTCTCCCTCTGTTGATTCGGTTAATATCATTTCAATGTCTTTCAGAGGTTGGCCGGTCATAATGTGCTCTGATGTGAATGTTGAAAAGTTGGCAAAATCTTTGAATTTTCTCTTATCGATAAATTTTCTTTGCATCATCCAAATTTGGATAAGATCCACTCTTCTTTTCACAAGCTTATGGGTGCCTTCTCAATTGGTCTTATTGACCCTTTGCATATCCTAATTTAACTTTCTAATGATCTGGATTATCCATGTATTTTTTCACGTCATTCTTATTTCTTCTTTAATTATTAAATATGTTTGTTGAAGTGGTCACCCCTTTTTGACATTAAAGAGGAATCTCCTATTGTCCCTATGTGGTTATCTCTTCCTAATATGTGCATTCATTTTTTTACCCACCATGTGCTTTTTGCTATCGGGGCTTTATTTGGTCACTTTGTAACTCACCAACCAAGCGATCTCTCTTATGTGGCTCAAACCTTCATTGAATTAGACATAACCAAAAAAAATACCCTAAGGAAGTTTGGATTGGCTCTGAAAAATATGGGTATTCACAAAAGGTTGAATTGGAGAACCTTCTAGTTTTTTGTTCCCACTGTAAAATACATGGTCATGATAATTTAGAATGTTTTATTCTCCATCCCCACTTAAAAAAAATGAATTCCTCCTAAAGAAAATGTTGTCTCTACCCATAAGATAATTCTTACTTATGTTCAGAAATTGGCCTCAGATCCTAAGAATGGTATGAAGTCATATTGAGGTTGATTCTTTGGATATCAAGGTTAATCTTATTGAACATGTTTTGGATTCTAATGTTAGTAAGGATTCGACTGATATTCAAAATGGGAAGTATGATTTACCTCTTATCCCTTCTTTGAATTTGAATATTTCTAATACGGAGAATAATAAATTCTCTAAGTTATTAGAAGATGATTATATTTCTTTTAATTATATTCCTGCATCCATGCTAGTTTTGATCGATAAAAATAAAGCTTTTAATCAGGATTTAAATGATGCCGAGCATGCTAAAAACATTTCTAATCCATATTTTACTACTTGTGCTTTAAATGGTTCTAAAGCATCAGCATCTCTCATTACTAAACTTGATATTCATGTTAATCGTACTTTTCAACTAAATATATTTGAAGAAGGTGAACCCCCCTCTAAATTCTTGGAGATTTCACCTAAATGTATGGCCAATGTTACTAAATCTTACTTGGATGATGACTATAGGGGAAAAGAAAATGGCTTCCAAGCTTATCAAGCTAGAAAGAAAAAAAATGTTAAAAATTTCCCTCACAAATTGTGCAAAAACACTTGATCTGTTGTAGCCTCTCACACCTCTCTTAATTAACCTTTGCTTAACGACCCTTTTTTATTTTCCTTATGTTTAATTTTCTTGTTTGGAATGTTAGAGGGATCGGTACCCTCTTTAGTCATAATCATATTTGAAATCTTTGTGGCATTCATAATATTTTTCTTTTTATTGTTCTAGAGCCTCTTATTCATGCTAATAAAATTAACCATGTTGCTAGAATGATCGATTTCAATAAATTTTTCTCTAATATTAGTAATAGGATTTGGTGTTTTTGGAATAATTTCATTTAGGTTTCTATTCTTGATGACTTTCATCAAGTTGTCAATGATCAAATCTTTTATGGTGATTATTATGTTTTGGTGTATTTTATTTATGCATCCTCTTATAGATCTGGTAGAAATCTTCTTTGAGATAATTTAAGGGATTTTGCTTCCTCTATCAACAAACCAAGTTTGTTGGTGGAGATTTCAACAGTATTTTTTTCTCATTTGAATAAAGTGGTGGTTGCTCTCCTAATATTCATTCCATGGAAGATTTCTCCAATATGACCCTTGATTGTAATTTGATTGATATTGGATTTAAGGACTCTAATTATACTTGGCAAAACTCTAGACTTTGGCAATGATTGGCTATATTTTTTTAAATAATCATTGGATTACTCAATGGCCTATTACTGGGACCATTTAACCAAAACCTTGCGATCATGCTCCTCTCGGTTTCTATTAAAGATAATTCAAATAGACTTAAAACTCCTCTCTTTAGATTTCAAAACATGTGGATTCAACATATTGATTTTTTAATTGTGGCTAATAATTGGAAAGCTCCTTTAACATCCTAATAATTGGGATGAATAAACTTTGGTTTAAACTTAAAAGACTTAAACAAAATTTGGGCTCATGGAAAAGCATTCCTTTAAAACCTTTCTACTAATATTAAAGATATGGAAAGATTGGTTTGTGATCTTGAATTCTCTGTTATGTCTAATCCTTCTAAGATTACAGAGACTTGGTGAAAGATAAACTTTGAGCTTCAAAAATATGAAAGAGACTTATTGCATCAAAAAGTTACTAGTAAACATATTGTGGATGGTGACAGGAATAATAGGTATTTCCATGCTTTGGTTAATAAAAAGAGAGCTTTAAATAATATTCAAAAAATTAAAATGATAATGGTGATTGGATTATGGAGAATAATGATATTAAGGAATTAGTTATAAATTACTTTAGAAATATGCTTTTGAATCGCACTTTATTCCTTCTATTATTATGAATGATGATAATGATTTGCTTACCATTATGCCTAATGAAGATAAAATTTTAAAAGTTTTGAATAGCATGAACATAGATTCTATTGTTTCAATGGATTTCACGCTCAATTTTTTTAGAAATGTTGGTTTATCATTAAAATAATTTGATTAAAGGTTGATTTTTTTTTAATTGTAATTTTCTTAGATATTTTCTACTGCTTCTATTGTTCTCATAGCCAAGAAAGATAATCCAGACTATTGGAGTGATTTTAGACCTATTGGTCTTTGCACATTCTTCAATAAGTTGATTTTAAAAATTCTTACCAATAGACTTAGTCCTTTACTTAATAGAATTATCTCTCTCAACCAAACTAGTTTTGTTAGAGGTTGGGGTGAAATTATATTTACCATCAACTATCCCCTTTGGGAAAGAAGACAAATGAAAATAGAAATATAAGGCCTTATTGGGACACCATAGATCCAGATGTTCTTATTTGGGTGATCGGTATGACATTAAGAAAAGGTATACTATCTCGAAAGATAGAAGTCACCAGCCTGTAATGGACCTAATCACCTTAATAAGGACTCCTAAGGACTATGGGTCTTCAAAATGTATCAGAGATTCTTCCCATACTTTACATGAAAAAGTAAAGCAAGGTTTATTTTAACCTGGTTTTGTTCTGGGCAAGCCCCATAGTTAATTACATCATAAGGAATAAGATTCCTTAGAATACTTTTGATTAAGGTAAATGATCATTATCTCCAAAGATTTTGAAATGGACTATCAATCGATTGGTTTGTTTTGGAGAGTTAAGTGGGATCAATCAAGAGGAGGGAGTTCTTATCAAAGCCAAATGAAGATAAGTAGAGATGCTTAGGATACTAGGAAGCCTAGTAAGCACCCCAAATTATCCTATAGTTGGGCTTAATATTTTTTTTGAAATTGAATTAGTATGTTTGAGTTGAATTTTTATTAGAAAGTTAGGGCTTACAATTCCATGTTACAAGGTCATGGAAATGCCTAAGAGGTGAGGATTTATGCTCATAGCCCGCAAAGGGAAGTAGCAACCTCTGAACCTAAATCTAGGGAGCTTTGGTGAGGGCCAAAAGTATGACCTAAATTTAAGGCAAAAATGGTATTTACCTCCACAAAAGAGGATAAAACCCCGAATTATTGGACATACAACGCTTGGGGTGGCCAACTAACTCCTCCTATGATTTTAAAATATGTAGGCAAAAAAGCATTTGCAAGATAGCTAAGCTATTTTTTATTTAGAAAGAGTCTAAGTCCTTAAACACACTTAAGAGACTAGATCATGTGTATGAGTTAATGACTTAAATATAATGCAATTTTTTTGTTATATTTTATTTTCATTTTGGACAATCAATTTGACACAAGCTTTAGGATTCATATGCCTATTGCAAGAAAAATTAGATTTTAGGCTATAATCAACAAGATAAAGAGGTATGTTTCCACCATGGCTCTCAAAGGTCAAGCCAAGTTCTCTAGCAAATGTGGAAGCCCTCCAATCAAGAGTGAAATAATATGCTTTTATGTATGATGTGAGAAATAAAATACAACATCTAGCTAAGGGGTTGCTAATTCTTTTATCTTGATTTATAGCCTAAGCTTTAGATGAGGTTATGAGTTATTTATTTTAGTTTGAATTATTTTGATTGGATAGAAAAATTTATTTTCCTAAGAGCCTAATCATTATCCAGGCCATACATCAAAGCAAGAAAGAAACTAAGAAAAGATGCAATCTTAATGCACAAGCTAAACAAACATCAATCAATTTATAAAGCTAGCATAAAAGAATAAAAGGTCATTTATGGTCAGACTCCACTGCACAAACCTGAAAATAAATTGGGTAGCTAAGCTCTACCCTTATACAACTCGGATTATAAATGAATTAAATACAATGAAGAAGGAATTCATTATTATGGGGCCTTCATTTTTTATTTCTTCATTCTTCTTTCTCCTTTCTTCTTTCTTCTTTCTTATTTTGGTTGGTCAAAATGTGGTTGCTCTGAAGGCTTCACATTGTACATAAGGCATAACATTATGACCAATGTTCATCCTAATAGCCCATAATAATTATTCTAAAATCCTAATTACAAAATTACATAAGAATGGAAAAAAAAGGAAATCTAACTAAAAATTGCACAACAAAGATTAGCTAAATAAACCATACAATCCCAAGCATGTATATGTATGAATTAATTAGCACCCCACACATGGGTAACCAAGTTCACTTGGCCTATTTTGGAATTATGCTTAGGGGTATAAGCACCTGCACATCAAAAGTAGTTTTATATTTTTAATACAATGCCCCTTAAGCACGATTCCCTAAGACAATGATTAGAATAAGATCACCCTACCATTTAGTCTATGCACATACACCCTATCATCTAAACTAAAAACATTACATCACAAAACATAAGCAAAACATCAAACCATGCATCACCCTAACCTAAAGCTAGAAGTAGTGACTTAGCCTAATGTGTGTGCTATTTAAGGTTTGTGTGGTATGCTTAGCTTGGCTTTAAGGTTAGAGTTCTCTAAGTATGAAAATGTTCAACTTAGGGGGTGATTTCATTTAAGTGATTTAGTTGATTTGGTTATTTTATCTTGTATGTTGATTTGGTTTGAATGAACTTATAGTTAATTACTAAGTTGTAAAGAGAAGAAAATTGAAGAGGGCTTCTCTTCCTCAAACTTAAATAATTTCTAAGGTAGATTCATATTTGATTTTTGTTCAATAAATGTTTTGTTATGTGTTTTGATTAATCCTAAGTTTAGATTTTCCTAAACAAACCTATTAAAAAGAAAGAAATTTTAAGATTAAGTAAAGTGAAATACTATCACAAAACACACAACACTTTTTATCCCACAAAACATGCATATGAGGACCCTAAACACATCTATACATGAAAATGGAAATATTTAGCACACCTTCATGATGAATGCTAAGTGATATTGTTTAAAGAAAATTTGGAATGTTTCATGTATGCATGATTTTGTTAAGTAGAAAATGAGTGATTCTTTTATCCATTTTTCATATGCACATCTACAAGTATAAAAGACATAAGTGAGTACAACGTCATTGTTAGCACCAGGGGTGTAAGGTCCAAGACCTACTTGGCATTACTTAAAGCCTCGCAACCCCAGGATTGTCTAGACTAATATATCACTTTTCTTAAATACATGTGCATGTACAAAAAGAAATGCATGGAAAGAGAATCATGTAAAACGTTTATGTTTGTTTGATGTTGGTTTGATTGTTTAGTTTAAATGGGTGATGTGGAATTCCTTCTTAAGTCATGACATAGGAGTGTATAGGAATGTATTTAAGCAAGTGTTATGTCCTTTTCAAATGGACTATACACATGGCAAATCCTATACAATTCTATGTTAAGAGAGGGAGAATCACATAACACATTTTATACTCACATGCAAGCTTATAAATAATTATAAGTAGCATACATTTTAGTTATGATATTTGATTATAGTTTTGAAAATAATTTTATTTAATAGTCATAATAGCCATTCATATTCTTACTTTAGCCAAAACATGCAATTTAACATAAAGGAAATATTTCATTTTTAAATTTTTTTTAATTTGATTTCTAAAGGCATGAATGCATGATTTTCATATGACATACATATTTAGCATGATAGGAATGAAATAAAGAGATGAAAGCATGTAAATTCATTCACCTAATTAATTCCTAAAGATAATCTTATGAAATAGGATTATTTAAAGCAAATCAAATTTATTTTAAAGAGATTTTTAGTTTTGTTTGAATTTTATTTGAATTTCGGAAATGTGAAAGAGTTTTCTAGTCCTAACCTATTTCTCTCATGTGTGAGTTTATTTAGTTTGTTTTTAGAACCATTAGATGATTTTTATATTTTTTTTAGGTTAAGGTGTGAATTATGTGCATTAATTACCTACACTCTAACATATTTAATCAAATAATTATGAGCCAATGTATGACAAAAACATAAAGAATTTAAATTAGCAATGCACCTAGGAAAGAAAGGGCCTAATGCAATTGGCTCATAATTAATGATTAATTAAGCTAAAAGGTTTAATTTAAGTACTTTCATAACCCTTCCCACACATGTGGTTGGATTTTGATTTCCTTGAGTTACTTAGGTTATTGAACACCTAAGCACCTACCCAAGATCAATTGGTTAAGTTTTAGAATGCTTTGAAAATTTTATCATGTTAATTAAGTAGGTGATTAGTGGATTAGCCCTTAATTAAGTTTATATTAAAAAGAAATGGGTTTTAAGGAATAACTTAGGAAAATATCCCAAAATTATTCCATTAACCTCTGTCACTTAACCAAAGCTTAATTAACTTAATAAAGGGATTAAACCACTATTCATATTTAATTAAGCATAATTACATTAAGTGAGTGATTAAGGATTCATTAATTGATTTCTCTAATTAACTCATCAATAAATCCCAAGAAAATTGGGGAGAGTGAGGTCATCCCACTAAATGCATCTAAATTTGAATGAATGTAATTAGAGAATAATTAAAGTTATTAAGTTTTTACTAAAATCTTAATTAAGAAAATGCACTATTCAAATCCATTATAAATAATTTTAGTTAATTCTTTACTAAATTATCTTCATAATGCAATTTATTTTTTATTTTTCTAATTTTCTATATTTAGTTATGTTATTTTGAAGATTTAGTGATTAAGGAATTAATTAAAACCCCTAATTATATAACTAATCCCATCGGAGCCATGTGGAGTGCTACTCGGTGCGCAATTTCCACGTAGTGTGTGCGATAGATTCATCACTTAAGTTATCACATCCCAATGCCATCGTGGCAGTGCTACATACTTTCTCTATGGATCATCCAATCAATGATCGGACGGTTGAGATCAAGCCCGCAATTCTTAAAGGATAAATCCATGGATCCTACGCATCTTTATCAGGACCGTCCATCCAAAATGTGCAGATGGATGGTGCATGATCCGTCACTGAGTTTGCATGTGGTAAAGGGCATCTATCCACTCTTTAGGGCAAGATCTGAGCTTGAATGAGCTCAGCTTGAACTCAAACTAAACCCACACCATCATCATGCAAGGGGCAAGACATCCAATGGTCAAAATGCAATGGGGTGAAAACTTCTTTCACAAAGGACCAAACACTTCCTATTCTAGGCTCAGTTTGAAGGCATACCTCACCGAGCTACCAACACTCTCATGAGGTAGCTTCATCTAGTAGAGATGAAGCCTGTGAAAGTTTCAAGCCTTGGGATGAAGTGGATCTTTCTATGGACAAAGGTGGGCTTCAATTGTTTAATGCCTTGATCAAACTCCCTCTCCATTCCTTGAGAACTTGGATGAAGCTTTGGATCAACTCAATAGGTCCCCTTAAGGTGCTTGAAGAAGGAATTGAGCTAAAATTTACTATTGAATGGGATTGAATTCTAGTACATCCCTATTTTCGTTTGATAAAGTAGAGAAATGGAGAATTGAAAAGTGCTCTAAGAGGCTTGGAGAAGCTTGAGGATGCTTGCTCTTCCCTAGCTTCAATAATATGAGTGTGTTGGATTCAAATGAAATTAGGGGAGTATCTCCTCTAGGTGGATCGAGCATAAAGATGTTATTTTTATCAAATTTACCCTATGCAATGAGCTTGTTAGGCCATTTAGGTGGTATGTGATTCGATTTTGGTCGAGGAGGTAGTGGAGAAGTTTTCATGTGCTTAATTGAGTAGAGGGACCCTAGGTGCTCAATTTTCAAGTGGGTGGTCAATTTTCCCATTGGGCTGGGATTTGCTGACTCAAACCCATTGGGTCATGTGCAACATACTCACTAGTGTCCATGGAGTCCACTAAGAGGGTGCCAAGTAGCCATGAAAAGGATTTGACAAAATTCTAAGTGAATTTGGCAAAGAATTACCCTTTGAACTAGGGGCAAAATGGTCATTTAGCATTTTGAATATGTTTGGTATGATTTTAAAATGGGTTAGGCAAGTTTCAATGAATTTGGAATTGATTTGATATGATTTGGCTCATGTTGACCCATTTAGGTCAAAATGGGTCAACTTAGGTCAAGTTGACCAATTGGTCAAATTGGGTCAAACCAAGGGTTGAGTCAAGTTCATATGACAATATTAAATGATTTTTTATCTTCGTTTCCAATGAAGTCGGTTCATTTGATTTCATTTAGGTATAATGGATTAAGTTGACCAATTTGACCCATTTGACCTATTTGGTTTGGTCATGGGTTGGTTTAGGTTTAATTGGTCAATTAAGATATATTGGTATCTTTGTTTCCATTCAATATTAGTTTAGTTTGATTTTGGCTCAATTTGACCATTTAGGTCAAGTTGAGTTCAATCAATTGGGTTTAGTCCAATTGAGGCTTTGTCAAGTTCAACAAGTTATTTGCAATGAACTTGACCAATTGGGTTTAGTTTCAATAAATTTAGCTTAGATCAAGTTTCGACGGATTTTGACTTTTAGGTCAAGTGGTCAAGTCCAATCTAGTAGCTTAAATGATAACTTGGTCAAGTTCAAACATTGATCATAAACTGATTTTGATTAATAGTTTCAATCAAGATTTTGGCTAGTTTAGCTTTTTTCATTTTGGCTAAGTGTTGACTTGGTCAACCCTTAGGTTTGACTTTGTTTGACCTAATTTGAGTGATTGATCATCTCATGATGACTAAAATAAAAACCTAACACCTAAACAAAAAAATAAAATAAAATATAACCTAAACCTAAATTCAAAAGTAAAAAATATAACCTAAACATAAAGGATAAAATAAAATAAAACTCGAAAAATAAACCTAAGCCTAAACTTAAAGATAAAGTAAAATAAAAACTCTAAACTAAAAATAAATAAATCAAAATAAATAAACTAAACTAGATAAACTAAATAAACTTAAAAAATAAAAAAATAAAATAAACTAAAATAAGTAAAAATAAATTAAATAAACTAAACAAACATAAACCTATTAGTTTACTTAATTTAAAAGTAAGAAAACCAAAACCAAAAATCTTAAAGCACAAACCCTAAATCCTAAACATGCAACCTAAACCTACAACCTTAAACCCTAAACCCTAAAAAAACCCTAAACCCAAAACCATAAACCTTAAACCCTAAACCAAAACCATAAACTCTAAACCCTAAACCTTAACCCTAAATCCTAAACCTAAAAGCATAAATCACAAAAGCCTAAACCCTAAACCATAAACCACAATTGAGCTGATTTTTATGAAAGTTAATCTTATAGAACTCAGTGAAGAGGTTGAGAAATACAAAGTTGGTGCTCCTGCCCATGTTGGTCTGATTGCATCTATTGATGCTGTGGTTCCCCAGGTAGCATTGGTTTGGATCCTTCAAAGACCTCTTTGTTTCAGGTTCTGTCAAAATTATCACCCTGGTTGAGCTGATTAAAAAAGGTGATAAGGTGGGATCTTCGAGCTTCCCCTCGCTAAGCTGACTAGGCCATTCTCTTGGCCTTATCATCCACTGTATGATGATGGTTCGGTTCCCCAGGTGCTTGACCTCACTAAAGATGATCTCATCGATAAGTTTTGGCAACCCTTTTAATGATCACTTCTCTCTCACTAGCCCTCTCTTATCCCTCCCTTGATGTAGCATCCCACAAGTTCATCAACACTTACAAGAATGTCCTCACCATCACTATTTCCACTGAATACAATACCCGTAGGCCGAGAAGGTTAAGGAGCATTTGAAAGATCCTAGTAAATTTGATGAGGCTATTACGCCTGATGCTTTTGCTACCCTTATTGTTGCTACTCTTCCTGTTGTTATAATGGAAGAGAAGAAGGAAGAGGCTACTGAGCAATATGATGATGATATGGGTTTCTGCTTGTTCGACTAAGCTTTGTTGTCCTTCTATAAAATCAAATTTTATTATCTCTAGTAGTTAAATCAATTTTTGAAACACTATTTTGTGAATTTTTTAAATACATTTTATTTTATTCTATTTTATTAGTTATTAGAGGATAATGTGTAATTTGATTTGGTAATTTCTTGTCTATTATGGAATCATTTGAGTTTAAAATCAAAAAAAACTTAAACCTAAACTGTAGGCCTTAATAGTAAACCATAAACCCTAAACACCAAGCCCTTAACCTAAACCTAAAGTAACTAAATAAATTAGTAAATAAACCTGAACCCTAAAACCTAATAAACCTAAGCCTAAATCCTAAGAATGGGCGAACCTTGAGGAACATCACCATCAACCAGCCCGGCCTGATCTTGGTGGAGGCAAAGGTGGAGGCGGCGAATCATAGTGTTGGTGGGGATCTAGAGATGGTGGATATGGAGGTGGTGGTCGAAAGGGTGGTTATGGAGGTGGGAGGAGCAACGAGGTTACAACCATGGTGGTGGCGAGGAGATCGGGATATGATGGTGGATCGCTCTACTCAAGAGGCCGTAGGTTCTGATGGGAACTAGAAACCAAGAAAGGTCGACTCTCCTTATGGAACTGTGTCTTTAGAGAAGAGACGGTTCTTGTTATCTAGGGCTTTTGATTTTCTCTATGCGTGCTCATTTTTGATCTATTTCATTGCTTGTTTCTTAGAAAACTTGGTGTGTTACTTGGTTGATGAAATCAAGAAGAAGAAATGTTGAATTTGAATTTGTTCTCTATTAAAAAAACCAAAATCCTTAAACCCTAAACCAAAACATGATCCCTAAACACTAAACCCAAAACCCTAAACACTAAACTATAAAAATTAAAAAAATTAAAAAATCCTAACCCTAAACCCTAAGCCCTAAAACGAACCCTAAACCCTAAACCCTAAACCTACAACCCTAAACCCTAAATCAGAAAACCCTAAACCCTAAACCTAAACTCTAAACCTAAACCATAACCCTAAACCCTAAACCCTAAAAGCATAAACCCTAAAACCCTAAATTGTAAACTTAAACCTTAAACCATAAACCCTAAACCCCAAATACTAAACCTAAACTTAAAGTAACTAAAAAAATTTAAAAATAAACCTAAACACTAAAACCTAATAAACCTAAACCAAAACCCTAAAATGGGCAAAACCTTGACACAGGAACATCACCATCAATCGCCTAGATCAAGTGGTGGAGGCGATTGTTGACATTATGAGTGGTGGTGGGGATCGAGGCCGTGGATATGGAGGTGGTGGTTGGCAGTGGTGGATATGGAGGGAGGAGTGAAACCGGTGGTGGTGGATGGAGAGATCGGGATATGACTGTGGTTCCCTCTAATAGGCTATGGTGGTTTTGATGGGAACTGAGAAATCAGAACGACTTAGGAACTATGTTTTAAGAGAGCTTCAAAAGTTTTAATTTGCTCAGAGTGTTACTGCTAATCAAGAAGAAGAAATGTCAATCTAAATTTATTCTCTATTTAAAAAAAAACAAAAGCCCTAAACCCTAAACTAAAACTAACCCTAAACCTAAAACCTAAACCCTAAACCATGAAAAAAATATAAAAAATAATAATAAAACCCATAACCCTAAAACTAACCTAAACCCTAAATAAAAAAACCCTAAAACCCTAAACCCTAAACCAACCTAAAGCCTAAAAACCTAAAAAACCTAAACCTAAACTAAGTAAAACATAAAATAAAATAAATAAAAAAAACCTAAACCAAAAAAAAAATATAATAATAAAATATAAATAAAACCTAAACTTAAAAATAAATAAAATAATAAAATAAAATAAAATAAACTAAAATAAATAAATAAAACCTAAACAAACCAAAATATCAAATAAACCTAAAATAAAAACTAAAAATAAAACTAAACAAAAAAAATAAAATAAAATAAATACAAAATAAAATAAAACTAAATAAAAACCTAAACCTAAAAAAATAAAAAAAAACCTAAAAAAATAAAAAATAAACTAACCTAAACTAAAACCTAAATCAAAATAAACAAAATAAAATAGACCTAAACCTGCTAAAATAAACTAAACTAATTAAATAAAAAACCTAAACAACCTAAAATAAACTAAACCCTAAAAAATAAATAAAAAATAAAGAAACCTAAACTAACTAAAAAAAAAAAAACAAAAACCTAAAATAAAGAAAATATAATAAACCTAAAACCTAAACTACAATAAATAAAACTAAAATAAATAAAACCTAAACCTAAATAAAATAAACTAAACCTAAACCCTAAACTAAATAAAATAAAATAAACTAAAAAATAAACCTAAAACTAAACTAAAAAATAAAACTTAAAAATAAACCTAAAATAAAAACTTAAAATCTAAACCTAAAAAAATAAAATAAAAACCTAAACCTAAACCTAAAAAAAAAAAAAACCTAAACCTAAAAAAATAAATAAAAACAAAACAAAACTAAAAAAATAAACATAAACCTAATCCTAAACCAAAACCCAAAAAAGAACTAAAATAGAAAAACCTAAACTAAAGTAAATAAACCTAAATAAATAAATAAACTAAAAATAGAAATAAACCTAAATAAAATATAAAATAAAATAAACTAAAATAAAAAAATTAAACTTAAATAAAAATAAACTTAAACCTAAACTCTATTTTAAATAAACTAAACCTAAACCTTAAACCCTAAACCCTAAACCCTAAACCCTAAACTAACCCTAAACCCTAAACCCTAAACCTCTAAACCTAAACCTACAACCCTAAACCCTAAACCTTAAACCCCAAACCTTAAATCTTAAACCTTAAACCCTAAACCCTAAACCCTAACCCTAAACCCTAAACCTTGAAAGAATAAACCCTAAAACCCTAAACTCTAAACCCTAAACCCTAAACCCTAAACTCTAAACCCTAAACCCCAAACCTAAATCTTAAACCCTAAATCCCAAACCCTAAACATAAACCTAAAGTAACTAAATAAATTAAAAAATAAACCTAAACACTAAAACCTAATAAACCTAAACCTTAAACATAAGAATGGGCAGAACCTTGATGGAAGGAACATCACCGTCGACCATGCTCAGTCTAGAGTTCACGGTGGAGGGGAAGGTGGAGGTTATCGCACTAGTGGTGGGGTTTTGGAGGTGCCAGATATGGAGGTGGTGGTCAAAATAGTGGTGGTTATGGAGGTGGGAGGAGCAATGGAGGTTATACTGGTGGTGGCTGAGAGATCATGGATATGATGGTGGATCTGCCTACTCTAAATGCCTGGTTCTAATGGGACTTAGAGAAATCAAGAATCGATCCGATCTCCGCTTATGGAACTATGCCATTATATAATAGACGATTCTAATTAACTAGGCTTTTATTTTGCTCTATGTGTGCCCATATTTTATATATGTCATCGCTTGTGTCTTAGAAAACTTGGTGTGCTACTTGGTTGATGAAATAAAAAAGAAGAAATGTTGAATCAAAATTTGTTCTTTATTAAAAAAAACTGAAAATGCTAAGCCTTGAACCAAAAAACTAGAACCCTAAACCTTAAATCCTAAAAATAAAAAATAAAAAATAAAAGTAAAAAAATTCCTAACCCCAAACCTTAAACCCTAAACCTACAACACTAAACCCTAAACCCTAAATCTTAAAACCCTAAACCATAAACTCTAAATCCTAACCCTAAACCTTAAAACCCTAAACCATAAACCTTAAAACCTACAACCTTAAACCCTAAACCTTAAACTCGAAACCCTAAACAATAAAACCTAAACCCTAAACCTTAAACCCTAAAAACCTAAGAACCTAAACATATTCTAAATAAAACTTAAAAATAAAATACAAAAATAAATCTTAACCTAAATAAAAAACCTAAACTAAAACTTAAACCAAAATCAAAACCTAAACCTAAACCTAAACCTAAAAATAAAATAAAATAAAAAATATAAACTAAAATAAAATAAAAACTAAATGAAAAATAAAATTAAAATAAACATAAAATAAAATTAAATGAAAACCAAATAAAAACCTAAACCTAGAAAATAAACCTAAAATAAATAAAAAATAAAACCTAAACCTTAAAGTAAAAAAGACCATAAACCTAGAATAAATAAAATAAAATAAATCAAAACCTAAACTAAAATAAACTAAACTAAAATAAATAAAACATAATCCTTAACCTAAAATAAACTAAACCTAAACCCTAAACTAAATAAAGTAAAATAAACTAAAAATAAACCTAAACATAAACTAAAAAATAAAACCTAAAAATAAACCTAAACCTAAAAAAATAAAATAAAAATATAAACCTAAACCTAAAATTAAAAAATAAAACCTAAACCTAAAAAAATAAAAAAAAAAAAAATAAAACTAAAAAAATAAACCTAATCCTAAACCTAAACCTAAAAAATAAACCAAAATATTAAACCTAAACTAAAATAAATAAACTTAAAATAAATAAACTAAACTAAAAATAAAATTAACGAAATAAATATAATAATAAAATAAAATAAAGTAAATAAAAATAAACTAAATAAACTAAATAAACCTAAACATATATACTTAATTTTAAAAAAAAGTAAAAAATTAAAATATATAAAAAAATAAATATAATAGACCTTAACCTCAAACTAACCCTAAACCCTAAACCTATAACCCCAAACCCTAAACCTTAAACTTATAACCCTAAACCCTAAATCCTAAACCCTAAACTATAAACCCTAAACCTTAAAGCCCTAAATTGTAAACCCAAAACCCTAAATCTTAAACCCCAAACCCTAAAACCTAAAATCTAAACCTAAACTAAATAAAATTAAAAGTAAAATAAATAAAATAACATAAACCTAAAAAATAAAAAATAAAAACCTGAACCTAAACATAAAAAATAAAATAAAATAAATAAAACTTAAACTAAACTAAAATATAAATAAACCTAAAATAAAAAAAAGCCTAAATAAAATAAAACTAAACATAAAATAAAATAAAATAAACCTAAAAAATAAAATAAAAAAATTAAATAAAAAATCTAAACCTAAAAAATAAACCTAAAAATAAAAAATAAAACTTAAACCCTAAACTAAAAAAAACCTAAATCTAAATTAAATGTAATAAAATAAACCTACACCTAAGCTAAAATAAACTAAACTAAAATAAATAAAACAAAACCTAAACCCTAAACTAAATAAAATAAAATAAACTAAAATAAACCTAAACCAAAACTAAAAAATAAAACCTAAAAATAAACCTAATTTAAAACCTAAAACTTAAACCCTAAAAAAAAATAAAATAAAGACCTAAACTTAAACTTAAAAATAAAAAATAAAACTGAAACCTAGAATATAAAATAAAAATAAAACTAAACTAAAAAATAAACGTAAACCTAAACCTAAACATAAAAAATAAAGTAAAATAAAAAACCTAAATAAAAATAAGAAACTTAAAATATATAAACTAAACCAAATAAAACTAAAGAATAAACCTAAATAAAAATCAGAAATAAAATAATCCAAAATAAATAATAAAATAAATTAAATAAATTAAATAAAGCTAAACCTACCGATTTACTTAATTTAAAAAAAACCCTAAACCCTAAACCCTAATCCCTTAATCCGAAACCCTAAACCCTTAACCTTAAAAAATAATAAACTCTAAACCCTAACCCTAAACCCTAAACACTAAACCCTAACTCCAACCCTAAGCACTAAACCCTAAACCCTAAACCCAAAACTAACCATAAACCGTAAAGCGTAATCCCTAAAAATCCTAAACCCTAAACCCTAAACCTTAAAACCCTAAACCCTAAAACCATAAATCCTAAACCCTAACCCTAAACCTTAAACCTCAACAACATAGTCCCTAAAACCTTAAAACTTAAACCCTAAACCCTACACTCTAATCCCTAAGCCCTAACCCATAACCTAAAGTAATTAAATAAATTTAAAAATAAAACTAAAACCTAAAACCTAATAAACCTAAATCCTAAGAATGGTAGAACCTTGACGACAGGACCATCACTATCAACCAGGCTTAGTCTAGATCTCCATGGAGAAGGTAGAGGCTTATCATGGTGGGGATCCGGAAGTGTTGGTGAATATGGAGATGGTGGTCAAGCAGGTTATGGAGATAGAGGATCATCGAGTTATACTGGTGGAGGCTAAGGGAGAGACGGGGATACAATGGTGGATCCCTAGAGAGGTTGGGGTGGTTCTAAGAAGAACAAGAGAAATTGAAGTATGGCTGATTCTACTTTTATAACTGTGTCTTCTAAGAGACAGCTAGTTATCAGGTTTTTTATTTTTTCTATGTGTGCTCATTTTTTTGTCTATGTCGTCGCTTGTGTCTTAGAAAACTTGGTATGCTACTTGGTTGATGAAATCAAAAAGAGGAAATGTTAAATCTAAATTTATTCTCTATTTAAAAAAATCTAAAAACCCTAAACCCTAAAGTAAAACCTAAACCTTAGACATAAAACCTAAACCCTAAACCCTAAATAATAAAACATAAAATTAACCCTAAACCCTACACCCTAAACCCTAAACCTAAAACCCTAAACCCTAAAGCTTAAACCCAAATATCATAAATCGTAAAACCCTAAACCTAACCGTAAACCATAAACCTTAAACCCTAAACCCAAAACCCTAAAACCTAAACATAAAAAATAAACTAAACTAAACCTAAACATAAAACAAATTAAAAAACTTAAACTAAAATAAATAAACTAAACTAAATATAAGTGAAAAGAAACCTAAATAAAAATAAAAAATTATATAAACTAAAATAAATAAAAATAAACAAAATAAATTAATAAGCCTAAACTTATTAGTTTACTTAATTTAAAGAAAATAAATGAAAATAATTTAAAAAACAAAAGAGCCTAACCTTAAAATAAATCCTAAAACTAACCATAAACCCTAAAGCCTAAACCCTAAATCCTAAACCCTAAACCTTAAAAATCCTAAATCTTAAAACCTAAACCCTAAATCGTAAAACCCTAAACCCTAAACCTTAAACCCTAAATCCTAAAACTTAAAACCTACAACCCTAAACCCTAAACCCAAAACCCCAAACCCTAAATCCTAAACCCAAAACCATAAAAACCTAAAACCTAAAACCTAAACCTATGCTAAATAAAACCTAAAATAAAATAATAATTAAAAAGCCTAAACCTAAATAAAATAGAAAATAAAATAAAATAAAAATAAAATATGACGTAAACCTAAACCTAAACATAAATATAAAATAAAATAAAAATAAAAAACTAAAAGAAAAGAAAATAAATAAATACCTAAACTAAACTAAACAATTATTGAAAAATGTAAAAATAAAAAACCTAAACAAAATAAAAACTAAACATAAAATAAAAATAAAAAAATTAAATGAAAACCTAAACCTAAAAAATAAACCTAAAAATAAAACCTAAAAATAAGTAAAAAATGAAACCTAAACCCTAACCTAAAAAGAAAAACATAAACCTAAAAAATAAAATAAACCTAAACCTAAACTAAAATAAACTAAACTAAAATTAATAAAACCTAAACCTAAACCCTAAACTAAATAAAATAAAATAAATTAAAAATAAACCTAAACCTAAACAAAAAAAATAAAACATAAAATAAAACATAAAATAAACCTAAAATAAAACCTTAGACCTAAACCTAAAAGTATAAAATAAAACCAAATCCTAAACCTAGAAATAAAATAAACTTAAACCTAAAAAAATAAAACTAAATTAAAAATAAGCATAATCCTAAACCTAAACCTAAAAATAAATTAAAATAAAACCTAAACTAAAATAAATACACCTAAAATTAACAAACAAAACTAAATAAAATTAAAATAAACCTAAATCAAAATAAAAAAGTAAAATAAACTAAAATAAATAAGTAAAATTAAATAAACTTAAACTTACTGGTTTACTTAATTTAAGTCAATATAAAATACTTAAACCCAAAATCCTAAACCATAAACTGTAAACCCTAAACCTTAAAACTAACCCTAAACCTACAACCCTAAACCCTAAGCGCTAAACCCTAAACCCTAAACCCTAAACTAACCCTAAACTTTAAACCCTAAACCCTAACCCCAACCCTAAAGTCTAAACCTTAAACCCTAAAACCCTAAACGTTATAGCATAAATTAACCCTAAACCCTAAACCCTAAAACCCTTAAACCCTAAAGCCTAAATAGTAAACCCTAAACTAACCCTAAACTCTAAGCTAACCCTAAAATATAAACCCTAAACCCTAAACCTTAATACCCTCAAAACCATAAACACTAAAGCCAAAACTTTAAACCTTAAACCCTAAACCCTAAACCATAAACCCTAACACCCTAAACCTTATAACCCTAAACACTAAACCTTAAACCCTAAACCCCAAACCCTAAACCCCAAACCCTAAACCTTAAACCCTAAACCCTAAAATCATAAAAATATAAACCTAAACTAGCTATAACCCTAAAATAAAATAAATAAATAAACCTAAACCTAAATATAATAAAATAAATAAAAGAAAAAAAAAACCTAAACTAAAACCTAAACCTAAACCTAAAAATAAAATAAAATATAGAATAATAATAAATAAAAATAAAATAAATAAAAATCTAAACTAAATAAAAAATAAAACTAACCTAAGAATAAAAAACCTAAATAAAATAAAGACTAAACGTAAAATAAAAATAAAATAAACCTAAAATAATATAAAATAAAAACTAAATAAAAACTTAAACCTAAAAAATAAACCCACAAATAAATAGAAAATAAAACCTATACCCTAAACTAAAAAAAACCTAATCCTAAACCTAAAAGAAAAATAATCGAAACTAAACTAAAATAAATAAAACCTAAACCTAAGCATAAAATAAACTAAACCTAAACTAAATAAAAAAAAAACCTAAACATAAACTAAAAAATAAAACCAAAAAATAAACATAGAATAAAAACCTAAAATCTAAAACTAAACCTAAAACTAAAAAATAAAACCTAAACCTAAAAAATAAAATAAAAATAAAACTCAACTAAAAAAATACCTATACCTAAATAATAAAGTAAAATTAAAAAACCTAAACTAAAATAAATAATCCTAAAATAAATAAACTAAATAAATAAAAATAAAATAAACCTAAATAAAATAAATAAATAAATAAATTAAAATAAACTTGATAAACTAAATAAACCTAAACCAACTCTATACTTAATTTAAATAAAAAAACCTAAACCCTAAATCCTAAACCCTAAACCCAAACACTAAACTTACAACTCTAAAATAAACGAAACTCCTAAACCCTAAACCCTAAATTCAAAACTCCTAAAACTCAAATCTAAACTTAAAACTAAACCCTAAAACTCAACCTAAAACCTACAAACTCTAAATAAATCCTAAAATAAACTTTAAATCCTAAAACTAACCTAAAATCTAAAACCCTAAACTAACCTCCTACCCTCACTAAACTAGAATGGGTTGAACCTTGTCGATGAACATTACCATCAATTAAGCTTAGTCTAGATCGATGATTGAGGCGGGAGGAGGTGATTATCATAGTGATGGTGGGGGTTTGGAGTAGTGTAAAGTGGTGAGTAGTGGTGGTTATGGCATGGGAGGAGCAACAGGAGGATACAACCATGATGGCGGAAGGAGAGATAATATGATGGCAGATCACACTACTTGAGAGAGGCTCTGGAACTAGAGAAACAAAAAATGGCTAATTTGATCTCCTACTTATGGAACTATCTTCATCGTAAGATGGTTCTACTAATCTAGGTTTTCATTTGATTATTGGTGCTCATCTTTTATTTATATCATGTGTCTTAGAAAACTTGGGGTGCTACTTGGTTGATGAAATCAAAAGAAGAAATGTTGAATTTGAATTTATTTTCTATTAAAAAATACCTTAAACTCTAAACCCTAAAATATACCTAAAACCTAAACTAAAACTTGAACCCAAAATTAAAACTTTACCTTAAAAACCCTAAACCTAAACCTAAACCTTAAACCATAAAATCCTAAACCTAAACCCTAAAACCTAAACCCTAAATCCTAAACTCTAAAACCTACAACCATAAACCCTAAACACTAATAAACCCAAAAACTAACTTAAACCTTACTTATAAAAATGTTGATTTAGACTTTAAAATGGTGGAATTTGGCCAAATTCATAATTAGAAAGCATGACATCATAATATATTATTTCAATTTAAAACATATAAAACTAATAAAATATAAATTTTTTTTATTATAGGATAATTTTATGATTTTTTATCTTAAAATCCTTTGTGATATAATATGCAATATAGTATAATATAATATGTTATATTGTAATGTAGGATGCCATAACATAGTGTAGCATCATGCATTATAATACTATATGTTTTACTACAAATTAGCATATCTTACTTTGTATATAGTATGATGTAGTAGAGTGCACTAGTATAATTCATCAAAATATTGATTTATATCGAGAGAGCATCATTGGGGGTGTCTATGGTGTGTCATTTAATCAAAAGAATGGAATTTTGCATCCAAAATAAATGTTCATTTTCAATCAAATCTTATAAATTTTTGTTTAAACCGATTCATTTTAAGGTGTAATGTAAGATAATATATTATATTATAAAGATATTAAAATATAATGAACATAACAATATAACTTCACATATATATGAATGATGGTGTGTTACTAAATGTTATTGTACATTTTAGTATGTTTAACTTTTGTTATAATACATTGGGTCAAAACTAACAAAAATGTTAATTTGAAGGTTGAGATAAAGAATTTGGCCAAATTCATGGCACCAAGAAGAAACACCAAAATTATGCTATTTTGTCCCATTTCTAATAGAAAATTAATAATTTTACATCAAAAATGAAAATTATTCTTATTTTTACAAAATTTTGTTATTTTTTCCTTTTAAGTAATTCTAATGAGGTGTAATATTAGACAATATATTGTTATATTATAGTAAATTATAATATAACATCATATATTATAATATATCTGATTATGTTAATTCACACTATATTATGTTTAGCATGATATTGTATTAGTTTGAGCTTGCACCATCACAAATCATAAAATGATGATTACAATGTTAAGATGATGTAATTTGAAAGAATACATTGTTAGGCTTTTGGTTGATGAAATAGGAGAAGAAATAGATTTGATGAGACTTCCATGTCAAGGTCAAGGAGGGAGATCCAGGGGATCACACATATTGGACATGACATGGAGGCTATGTAATGATCGTAAGAATAAGCAAATTTATATGGAGGTTTGAATTTGATTTGATTATATGATTGTTGGAAAGAAGATCCATTGGGGATAAGAATCTATAATCCACCGGATTAAGATCGAAACGACTTTAATTTTTTATTATAATTGATGTGGAGGCATATCTAAGATATGGGCTCGAGTCCACTAGGGATCAGCCTTCCACTAAGGAAGCAGTTAAGCTATCCAGGGATTGGGATTTGAGTTTGATTTCATAAATTTGGAGATGTATCCACTATAGATAAGAGTTTGGTTGAATTGCTTTGATTTATGTACTGGCTTAATTTGGATCCACTAGGGAGGTTGGTTTTGAATTTAATTTGTTTGCTTGACTTGTTTATATATGTTTGAGGATCCACTAGGAGAAGGGTGTGGTTTAACTCCGGGAAAAAATTAGATTGGGTTTTAATTGTTATGGGCCTTGTGTACATACCCACAAGGGCTATATCGACCTTAACTTACCTCAGTTTACAAATCGAAGGGATAGTCTCGGGGTTAGCCAATTTAAGGGTTTTAGGTGTGTCTTGAATGTGCTAGCAAGAAGGCATATCATAACATCTTCAATGTGAGGAACAATGTGTTTGTTGGATGCACAATTGACCTAACCTAGAACTTAGTAAATCAACTTATTAAAAAATTAAATAATTTATCTTAATTTTATGTGATTTGATATGGTTTTGTTTGGTTTAGTTTTATTTTGAATTGAGGGCATATCCACTAGGGTGTGAGCTCGATCAAATTTGATAGATTTAATTTATGGACGATATTGGTATGCAATGGATCCACTAAGAATGGGCTATATCAGACTTGCCCTATCTCAGATTTACAAATTTAAAAGGATAGTCTATTGACTGTGGGGTAGAGCTAGCCAACCTAAAAGGTTTCCTTTCAGTATGCAATGGTTATGCTAGGAAGAAGGCTGGCAAAACTTCTTCTAAAGTAGGGAACAACCACTGGGGTGACATGTTGGTATCAAAATAAATAAAACCTGATTTAGGGATGACTACTGAGTGAATGCGGCTATGGAATTATATCAACTCAAGAGAAGTTAGGTGATTCCTATAGGAAGTTTTGTTGACATTGACCTAAGGATAGGATGCCTGCTTGGGAAAAGGTACGCAGGTCCCTTTAATCCACAAGTGAATATATATTTTATTTATATTTTTATGTGGATCCTATTAGTGTGTGAAGGACCACTGTAAGATAGGGCGATGTTAGCCTTGACCTATCTCAGATTTACTGGACCAAGAGAGAATCTGCACATCCATAAGATGGATTCTCCAACCACAGGAGTGGTTATTAGGAAAGGAGAATTGTCCAATCCGATAGTAACACGGGTAGTGTCTAAATGGGGTGATGGGCGTGATCCAAATATAGTGCCCATAGTGGAGGTGATGCTAGGGCATTATCAGCCAAAAAAAGCTTATGGGTGTACGGTGGGCAACTCAAGAAGAATGCATAGCAGACTTATATCTGCCATCAGTGGTGTGTCCTAAGGTGCTAGAACCAACCAACCTAAGATGTATCCATCAGCATGAGTGGTTTCTCCATCAACATAGTGAGAACCAACCAACCTAAGGTACCCATGATGTGAAATGATCAATATGGGAAAAAAAATGTGTAGGAGCATTACAAGAAAAATTGATCATCGAGATAGTTTGTCATCAGCGGGATAGATGCTATCTAACCTAGAGTGACTACTAAGCGGGGAGCCTCGAGGAAGGACTGGACCCATACTTAAAATAGTTAGGAGGGAAGGAGCCGCTAGGGGACTTATCTAAACCTCAAATATACTGACCCAAGTGTATGAAGGTTAATCTAAGATGAAAGCATAGTAGACTCACATCCTTTAAATAAAGCCAAGAAGAGGTAGCTTAGCCATAATGTAAGGCCTACCAAACTAATAAGGTACTCGTGGGCCAAGTAAGGAAGGAAAGCATGGCAAACTTACATCTTCTAAAGTAAGAAGACCACTGGGGTGACACATTAGTTGGGTAGCACGCCAACCTAACCTGAAGCAGCAACTGAGTGAGTGTCATTGGGGGCATTATCTCAACTCAAAGTAGCCCGAGATAAAAGATATGTGTTTGTTTTATATATTTGAGTGTACTTTTTGTCTATGTTGTGTTGATGAAGGATAGGACACTACTAGGGTTCCTAACACCTACCCTAAACACATCATGGTGAATTCACAAACAAAAATAATTTCAACATGGAAGAGATTGAATTTAAAATAGAATTTTCATTAATGATAATTATTTTTAAACATGATTTATAATATTTTTTTTAAGTAGAGCATGTTGATTGGAAGCATTGGGTGCTCTCTTATGATTAATAAGTCGATAAGATCCTCCTTAGTAGGCCTTCTCTATGGAAATAGGGCCTTTCCAAGTGGGTTCAAACTTGCCTCCCATATTACGATGGGAAATAATCGATCTCTTAGAACTAAAATAGGCTCTCCTACTTGAAAAGCTCTAGGATGGACCAACTTTTTATGAGCTTAAATTATTTTAGCTTTGTAAAAATTGAGTTTTGGCATGCATGCAGGCATCTCTCCTCCAAACTTTTGAGCTCTTATAACCCTAACTTGGCATTCTTCTCTGTTGATCTTGTTACCCAAAGTTATCCTTAGTGATGGGAGTTGGACTTCTAATGGTAGAATGAATTTGAACGCATACGCTAAGGAGAAAGGAGTACACTAAGTTAGAGTTCTATATGTGGTGCGGTAGGCCCATAAGGCTTCAACTAACTCCTCAAGCCACTATCACTTGTTTTTATCGAGTGTCTTCTTCAGTATTTGGATGAGAGCATTATTGAAGACTTCTGCTAAGACATTTTTTCTCGGATAGTTGATGGTAGAATATCTCCAATCTATGTTGTATCTCTAGGAAAAGTTGTTGATATCAATTCTCTTGAATGTAGTATCATTATCAGATATAATTCATCGAGGCTCTTTGAACCTATATACTATATGATTCCTAAAAAACTTAGAGCACATGTCGAGTTGTGACCTGAGTAGAATCGCATTCACCATTTGGAAAAGTAGTCAATAGCAACTAAGAGGAATCGATGACCCGTGAAAGAAGGAGGATCAATCGAACCCACTATATCGATACCCCAACACTTGAATAGCCATGAGGCTAATGTAGGATGTAGAATGTTGGGTGGTTGGTGTAGGTCCACATCGTGTCTTTGACATCACTAGCCTTGCCATATCCATGCAATCTTTGATCATCGTCTGCCAGTAGTATCCTAATCTCTTGATCATGAAGTTCATTTCTGGACCGTATTAGTTAGCTCCACATAATCCTGAGTGTATCTCGATTATGATCTTACTAGCTTTGTGCTTGTCAAACAACATAACCATATATGATTGAAAGACCATCATACAAGACACCATCCATAAGAGTGTAGGAAAGTGCTCGCTTTCATCTAATTTTCTTGGGACTTCTCTTGAGGTAGTTTTTCTTTACTTAGATAATCCATGAATGGTTGCCTCCAATCTAAGTCCTCATCCTTCTTGGTAATGGCAGCCTACCCTTCAAGAGAGTACTTTTTGATGAGTTCAATATCAATAAAGGTTAAGACTTGTCTATTTTGGACTTTTATTGATATGGACTCATCATCAAAACATGCCAACTCAAGCTTGGCTAAAGAATATGCTATGATGTTCTCTCCTCGAGGAATCTTATAAATGGTATCATCTAGGATTTGGGCCAACAACTCCATGGTGTACTTGAGGTGGTGATGGAGGTAACCTTATAGGATCCTGATTTGGTTGATAAATAGTTGAGAATCCCAAAGATGTTGATATGTGGATGCTTAGAGTAATGAATAACTCTGACGGCAATCGAGCCTCATTTATGCTTTGTTGTTGGTGCAAGGATTGGACAGATGATATGAGAATCTCATCACATCATGGTTTAGAGTTAAGAGAACTATTCTTACCCTACCATTCACGAAATAGAATGTGGTTCTTCTTCTCTTTAAGAAGTACATCTCAAAGAATGAATTCTAGTATCCCATAAGTTCATGATTTGTTCATCGGGAGATCATCACTAAGTAGAGTCGAGAAAGTGGGTGTGCGCTAAAAATCTAGCACTTGTCCTTTCATTGTGTAGAGGGCTATGAAGGCAATGTCAAACTGCAAGAGGATCATGGACCATTGTGACAACTATCTAGATAG
This sequence comes from Cymbidium sinense, assembly GCA_021442155.1. Lineage (NCBI taxonomy): Eukaryota > Viridiplantae > Streptophyta > Magnoliopsida > Asparagales > Orchidaceae > Cymbidium > Cymbidium sinense. Next base: position 8,296 of record JAKCPB010001172.1, on the reverse strand, counting down.
CATCAGCCATGTCATGAGATACTGTAGTGGATTGATCATAAAGATTAAGTTTACCTTATGAGGAAGCATGAAATGATGTAGCTTTTGGGATGCAAAGATTAAAGCTAAGTAATATTTCAATGATGGGATAATTAGCCTCAGAGAGATTAGATGAGAGGTAGTAGAGTGCATTTTCCTTCCTTCGCTTTGGCTTGAGCCAACAAAGCACCAAGGAGTCATCTAATATAGTAGTGTAAAGTATGAATGACTTGCCCGGGATAGGGGATGCTAGAACCCATCATCATAATGCTTGATGTCTTCGAAAGCATGCTCACACTTATCATCCCACTTGAACTTGGCATTCTTTTGCCAAGTGTTAAGAATGGTTGACATCTTCCCGATAGGTTGGATATAAAATATCTTAGATAAGCCAACCACCCTTAGAATGATCTGAGTTGAGTTAAACTTTTAGAGAGTGGCATTTCTAATATCACTTTATTCTTCTCTGGATCAATTTTGATTCCTTGGTGTCAGACAACAAACCAAAGGAATTTCCCTGAAGCTACTCCAAATGCACACTTAAGGGGGTTCATTTTGAGGTTAAATTGTCTTAACTTTGAAAACTACTCTCAAGTCAAAGAAATGGTCTTCCTTTTCTCTACATTTGACCACGAGATCATCGACATAGCACTCAACTTGATGATGAATGAGTTTGTCGAAGATTCGAGTCATAGCCACTAGTATGTAGCATTGGCATTTTTAAGGTTGAAAGGCCTAATCTTATAGCAATAGATTTCGATCAGGGTTCTAAAAGAACTATTTATTTCATTTTCAGGGGCCTCCTCTATTTGGTTATATCCAGATGAGCCATCCATGAAAGAGAAGACTGCATGATATGAGGCCATTCTTTTCATGACTAGTGATGATGGCTAACCAAGCGATATTTTTCTTGAATGAAGCCATCATCGATCGCTTGACTTCAAAAATGACCTTTTGTTCTATGTCTAATCGCATGCATCTAAGAGCTTGCTTAATACATTAGTAGGCTCTATTACTAGTTTATGGATCTCTATGTCAAGAGCGATCCATGAATCTCTTCATAACTCCATGCAAAGTAGTCCTTAAACTTAGTTAATAGCCTAACTGAGTCATTGGTTTCAATTTCATTCAACAAAGAACTAATGTATGTCGAGTGTGGATATTCTTCAGTTCTTAAGTTGATTTCTTTGCACTCATCGATGGTTGACTTAATCTCTTCTTCGAACTCTGGAAATGCATCTTTGACTTCAAATTCATTTGGATCATCAGAATTTTTTAATCATAGCTCCTTATTTGAGTTAATGTGATTTGAAAACAACCTATCTTATTCCAAATGATTGGTGATGACTAAGCACTAATCATCATCATCAACTGGACCCAATATACTGAATCCTTGTCCCTATCTTGATTGAGAACTTTTTCATTTATTCTTTCATATTCTTTCAAAGTAGTCTGACCTGTGCTTTGACCAAGTATGTGGGATTAACCCTTTCTTTGCTAAATTATGAACACAAGGCAAGTACTAATCAAAAGGTAATTCTATTAAATATTTATATGAATCATCCTCAAGTTCTACATCAAGTTCTTGACTTGAGGATGATGCTCCCAAAAAAAAAAACATCTGAGTTTTCACACTGTGGATGACTTAGAGGCTTTTTACCTACCAAACCCTCAGCTTTTTTAGAGGAAAGTGGGGTTAGAGCTAAGGTTCCCAACTGATGCCAAACTATTTCACATATAGACTTTTATACACTTATGCTTTGCTTTGGAGCCAGTATTCATCGCTATATGGGTCAAGTGTCACCTCTAAGTAATCTACTATTGAGAAGAGCTGCTAGTGTGCTAACCATATAAGACTCATCCTATGAACTAGATTCTAAGTCTATATGGATAGTATGTGTACTCCTGGTAGCTAGGATATATCTTCTATTAGGTGGTCAATAAAGTGGTTTTTCACCCCTGGGACTACCTCTGAACTAGCCTCTTCCTCTACCGGGTAGAGGTTAGGTCATCTGATCCATATGTTTGAATAGAGTAATGAACGGTGGGTGGAATCTAATGTCAAGCTCCACTTCCTCCTCCAAGTCTATTTCCTCTGCCTTTTATTTTCTTTTTCATTTTTTCTTTTCTTTTCTTTTTCTTTTTGTCTTTCTTTTTCTTTTTATTTTTCCCTTTTTTTAAACTTAGGCCAAGTTTGCAAGAATAGACTTGCTGATTTTGAGGGAGGTAGTAAGCCACATTCTCATATATCGACCTGGAACTATAAATGGCTTGAGATCTCCTTTGAAATAGTAGACAATCCCACCTCTCATGAACTTCATACACTGATGTAGAAAGGATGGAACTATGGTGTTCTCATGTATCCATGGTCTCCCAAGCAAAGCATTGAAATCTGTATTTGAGTCTATAATGTGAAACTTAGCTTCGGTCTTCCAATCATTTATCTCTAAGGGAAACACTATGGAGCCTAAGGCACATTTACCTCACTTTTGGAATGTGAATTCAATCTTCCCATATTAGACAGGAGTCTTGTAGACACTAAGACTTCCCTAGCCATAAGGCACTTCTAATAATTAGGTAAACATTTAACCTAAGCTTAAAGACTTAGAAGGGTTAACCATAGAATTAGGTTATGCCTTAGGGATTAGGATATTCCTCCTACCTTACAACCCAAATCCAATTGCTCACTTTCTCAAACCAAACCTCAAGTTCAATTCGGACATCATATTCAAATCCAAATCCATAGCCAAATTCTAATACCAAATGATTGAAGCCCATGATCAAATCCAAACTTGAAACCCTTCCTAAGCCATGACCTATCCCATGGACTTAGCCAAATATTCATCCAAATCAATACAAAATCATTTGATTTTCTCATAATCAATTTATATCTTCAATCATCTTCCCAAATATAAATCAAATCTACATTTAAATGATCAAAACTAAATAAAACTAAATCAAATTAAATTAAAACCTTTCCTAAGCCATATGACCTATCCATGGACTTAGCCAAATCTTAATCCAAATCAAGTCAAACTCAATTGATTTTCTCACAAATCAATCATATTTTCAATCATCTTCACAAATTTAGATGAAATATACATTTAAATCATTAAAACTAAATCAAACCAAATCAAAATCCAAATCTAAGCCACATGACCCAACTCTATGGATTTAGCCAAATTCCTTCATTCCTAAACTTAAATTCAATTGATTTTCTCATGAATCAATCATACCTTCAATAATATTCATAAATATAAATGAAATCTACAATCATAAAACCAAACCAAAATAAACCCAAATCAAACCAAACTTAACTCTTTTAACTTAAAATGTTCAAATGAACCAAAATCATTTGAACCCAAAGTGCAATTGAATTTATATATCAATCCCAAATCCATATATAAACTCAACTAAATCAAACTCAACCCAAACTCAAGCCAACTAAACCCAATTTGTTCACTTGACCCAAAGTGGACAATTTGACCTATTTGAGCTAAGTTCTAAGCCAACCCAAATTAAATTGAACCAAACCCACAAAAACCTCCCATCATGATTGTTGATCACCCTAGGTTGATCAATTATCACAAATTGGGTTAAACCAAGTCAACTTGGTCATTTGACCAAGTCAACCCCTTAACCTATATGAACCCAAACTAGCCAAATTGCAACCTAAGCCAAATCTCTTGAAACCAATGATTCATACCAAATCAAAATTAATATTTGAATATGACTTGACCTTTAATTGAGTCAAACCAAACCCAATTGATCCTTTTGACCCAAATTGACCTAAAAGACCAATTTGGGTCAAATAAAAATATAAACAAAATTGATTGCAACTAATGGCTTAAGTTCATTCCAAATTGGTTGTTGAACTTGACCAAAGCCATGATTTCACTCAATTGATTAGCCAAAGTTACATATATGTTCAAGTTGGCTTAAATCAAAACAAAATCCAAATTAATTGAGACCAAAACCTACAATGATCTTTAATTGGTCAACTAAATCCAAACCAACACCAAACCCAAGCTAATTTTGGCCAATTTAGTCAAATTGGTCAACTTAACCCATTTGACCCAAATGAATTCAAATGAGCCAAAATCAAATCTAAGACAAACTAAACCAAACCATTTATACTAAAACATCCCAAATTGTCATATGAACTTGAACCCTTGGTTTGGCCTTTGACCAATTGGTCAACTTGACTTAACCCAATTTGACCTAAATGAGTCAAATTGAGCTAAACATAATTAAATCAACTCCAATTGACTTGAAATTTGGGCTAACACACTTTTGTCTTATTTCAAATCAGTCTAAATTAAATCCAATGCCAAATAATTCTACTCTTGGGTCAAAGGCATCACTTGAGATAAATCTCCCATGTAAGTGGTCATTTCCATTCCTTGGCCACTTGGTACTCTCCTAATGGTCCACCTAGGCACCTATGACACTGCCTAACTTGACCCAAGAGGTGGTTGGGTCAGCCATGATCAATGGGAGGTGAGATCACCTCACCCTCCCAATTGGAGCATTTGAAACCCATAAGACACCAATGATTCTTCCTTGGCAACCACCTCCACACCTTCAACCAAGGAGCCAACTCACCTCCTCCACGCCATCCATAACTCCACGAGATGGTGGACGTGAGAAGCCAAAATTGATCCCACCATTCAATCAAGATGAAGGGGGGTACGACCTATCATTTCCACTCAAAATAGACAAAATCAATCCTCATAGCCCTAACTACCAAAGATGAGCCGCTAGAGCCATTCCCTAAGCTCTTAAGTTCATTCCTCGATTAGAAAATGCCATTCCAGTTCATCCCAAAATAGGACACTCCTGTTTTTGACCTAACTTCCCCATTTATCCATCAAACTTAAATTATCTTTGAACACACCTTCCCTAGGCCTCGTCGAGCAAGAATGTATCATCTCCGAAGCTTTTCGAGAATCGAAGATGGGACTTTGATCAAAGTCGAGCTCCAAATCATAGGTTCATGGCCTTTTGAGAACATCAAAGAATTGATCCAATTTCTATTTAACAAAGCTTCTTCTCCACTAGAATTATTTTATTTAGTTTAGTTTTATTTTATTTAGTTTAGTTTAGTCTAGTTTATTTAAGTTTAGGTTTATTTTATTTATTAATTTAAATTTTGTTAAATTTGTTTATGTTTTGGTTTTAGTTTAGGTTTATTTAGTTTAGGTTTATTTAGGTTTAAGTTTATTTAGTTTAGTTTTAATTAGTTTAGGTTTATTTTTAGTTTATGTTTAGGTTTAGGTTTAATTTTAGTTTAGGTTTATCTATTTAAGTTTAGGTTTAGGTTTAGTTTAGGTTTAGGTTTTATTTAGGTTTAGGTTTCTTTAGTTTAGGTTTATTTTATTTAGGTTTTGGTTTATTTATTTTAGTTTGTTATATTTTATTTTATTTAGTTTAGGTTTATTAGGTTTATTTAGGTTTAGGTTTAGGTTTATTTTTTTTAGGTTTTAGGTTTAGGTTTATTTTAGGTTATATTTAGGTTTAGGTTTATGTTTATTTAGTTTATTTAGGTTTAGGTTTAGGTTTTATTTAGGTTCAGGTTTATTTAGTTTAGGTTTAGGTCTATTTATTTTAGTTTATTTGTTTAGGATTAGGTTTATTTTTATTTAATTTAGTTTATTTAGTTTATTTAGGTTTAGGTTTATTTAGTTTTAGTTTATTTAGCTTTAGGTCTATTTAGTTTATTTTAAGTTTAGGTTTAGTTTATTTCTTAGGTTTAGGTTTATTTGAGGTTTAGGTTTATTTAGTTTAGTTTTAGGTTTAGGTTTATTTATTTATATATTTTAGGTTTAGGTTTACGTTTATTTTAATTTAGTTCATTTCATTTATTTAATTTTAGGTTTAGGTTTATTTAAGTTTAGGTTTTAGGTTTAGGTTTACGTTTAAGTTTATTTTAGGTTATATTTAATTTAGTTTAGGTTTATTTTATTTAGTTTAGGTTTAGGTTTATTTAGTTTATAATATTTTATTTTATTTATTTAGGTTTAGGTTTTATATTTTATTTAGTTTATTTATTTGATTAGTTTATTTTATTTTGTTTATGTTTAGGTTTTGGTTTATTTAGTTTAGTTTATTTTAGTTTAGGTTTATTTTAGTTTATTTTTAGTTTAGTTTATGTTTAGGTTTATTTATTTAGTTTTGCTTATTTAGTTTATTTTTTGTTTCATTTATTTTATTTATTTTTAGTGTAGATCAGTTTAGGTTTAGGTTTATTTAGGTTTTATTAGTTTAGCTTATTTAGTTTAGTTTAAGTTTAGGTTTAGGTTTAGATTTTAGCTTAGTCTAGGTATAGGTTTAGGTTTACGTTTAGGTTTAGGTTTAAGTTTTATTTTATTTTTATTTAGGTTTATCTATTTAGGTTTAGGTTTATTTATTTAGTTTAGTTTTTTTAGTTTATTTAATTTAGTTTATTTATTTAGTATAGGTTTTTTGTTTTATTTAATTTAATTTAGTTTAGTTCAGTTTATTTTTATGTTTAGGTTTAGGTTTAGGTTTATTTTATTTAGTGTAGTTTATTTTTTTATTTTAGTTTTGGTTTTAAGTTTTATTTAGTTTATTTATTTGGTTTAGTTTTATTTTATTTATTTTATTTAGTTTAGTCTAGTTTATTTAGGTTTAGGTTTATTTTATTTACTCATTTAGTTTATTTTATATTTAGTTTATGTTTATGTTTTGGTTTAGGTTTATTTTAGGTTTTTTTATTTGGTTTAGGTTTATTTTTAATTTAGGTTTAGGTTTATTTAGTTGAGGCTTAGGTTTATGTTTAGATTTAGGTTTTATTTTAGTTTAGGTTAATAAATTTAAGTTTAGGTATAGATTTAGTTTTAATTTAGATTTTATTTAGGTTCAAGTTTATTTAATTTAGGTTTGTTTATTTTAGTTTATATTATTTTATTTTTTTAGTTTTAGTTCATGTTTATTTTAGTTTAGGTTTGTTAGGTTTATTTAGGTTTAGGTATAGGTTTATTTTTATTTAGGTTTTAGGTTTAGGTTTAAGTTTAGGTTTTTATTAAGGTTTAGGTTTAGGTTTAGGTTTATTTTTTATTTTAATTTAAGTTTATTTATTTAGTTTTGTTTAGGTTTAGGTTTAGATTTATTCTTATTTTATTTTTTTATTTAGTTTATTTAGTTTAGGTTTATTTATTTAGTTTAGTTTATTTATTTTTAGTTTAGGTTTAGGTTTAGCTTTAGGTTTTGGTTTAGGTTTATTTAGTTTAGGTTTAGTTTATTTTACTTATTTATGTTTAGGTTAGTTTAGTTTAGGTTTTACGTTTAGGTTTAGGTTTATGTAGTTTAGTTTAGTTTAGTTTAGTTTAGTTTGTTTATTTATTTAGTTTATTTCTAGGTTAGGTTTATTTATTTAGTTTAGTTTTAATTTATTTAGTTTATTTAGTTTAGTTTATTTTATTTTAGTTTAGGTTTAGGTTTATTTAGGTTTATTTAGTTTAATTTATTTTAGTTTATTTTAGTTTATTTAGTTCAGGTTTAGGTCTTGGTTTAGGTTTAGGTTTAGGTTTAGGATTATTTTAGTTTAGTTTATTTTATTTTATTTTAGTTTAGGTTTAGGGTTATTTAGTTTCATTTATTTTATTTAGTTTATTTATTTATTTTTATTTTTATTTAATTTAATTTAATTTATGTTTATTTATTTTATTTATTTAGGTTTAGGTTTAGGTTTTATTTTATTTAGTTTAGTTTAGATTTAGGCTTAGGGTTTAGGTTTAGGTTTCATGTTTAGGTTTAGGTTTAGGTTTTAGGGTTGTTGGTTTAGGGTTTAGAGTGTAGGTTTAGAGTTTTTTTATTTTTTTAATACTTTTTATGTAGGGTTTGGGGTTTAGGGTTTAGGGTTGTAGGTTTAGGGTTTAGGGTTTAGTGTTTTTTTTAAAAAATTAAGTAAACCAACAGGTTTAGGCTTATTTAGTTTATTTAGTTTCTTTCTTATTAATTTTGGAATTTTAATTTTTATTTAGGTTTATTTTTTATTTTTATTTAGTTTAGTTTATTTATTTTAGGTTTATTTATTTTAGTTTAGGTTTTTCATTTTAGTTTATTTTTTAGGTTTTGGTTTAGGTTTTTGTTTATTTTTTAGTTTAGTTTTAATGTTATTTTATTTTTTAGGTTTAAGTTTTATTTTTTTTTTATTTTTTTGGTTTAGGTTTAGATTTTTATTTTATTTGTTTAGGTTTTGGTTTTAGATTTATTTTTTAGGTTTTATTTTTTAGTTAAGGTTTAGATTTATTTT